>CAJDSM010000195.1:0-13557 GCA_903981925.1 Ostrea lurida
GTGTAGAGCATGTTATAGGCTTAGCTACATTAATACCACTGGTATATTGTGTGGTGTGTTTGAGATAACCCTGATGAGCAAGAGATCGGTTCTGTAGGCACCTCTATAGCTTGTCATCCCTTCGCAACTAGGAGGGGATGTAACATCACTGCTATGCGGCTCTGTGTGTGTCCGAAATCTTGTGAACATGATAGCAGCAAAGGCAATTCATTAGGGATCATCAAACCTTCTACAAATACCGTATAACGGGTTTTCTTTGCGTATCACAAATTTTGCGAATCTGCCCCAAAACACTGCTATTTTTTATTTGCGTGTTCCTTTGGTTTGCGATTCTTGGTACTATTCGTATCGCGTAAGACATGGAACACAGTTGGTGTAAATTTTATTGCGAATTCAATTGTTTGCGATTCAAAAATACTCGCAAATAAAGCGAAAATTAGATTATCGCGAAAAAAACCCGTTATACGGTATTGCATATGGAGAGAGAATACTTGATTTTCAAGGTCAATGATCAAAGGTCAAGATCACTATTGCCTTTTGCCTCAAAATCTTGTGTACAAGATAGAAGACACAGCATTCATGAGAGTATCATGTTAGCCATGAAGAGAGGATGAACCCAATTGATTTTCAAGGTCAAAGGTCTAGGTCACTATATGCTAATTGCTTAAAATTCTTGTAAACAAGACAGAAGACACAACATTCATCAGAGAATCGTCAAATCTTCCACAAATGATGTTCATGGAAAGAGCTTAAACCCTATTGATTTTCAAGGTCAAGGACACTACTGACTATTGTTTATGAATTTTGTATTTCGAGGGGATGCTATGCTTGCATTGCTTTGTGATAGACTGCAATGCTACCACTGGTATATATTGTGTGGTGCGTTTGAGATTGTCCTGATGAGCAAGGGACTGGTACTGTAGTACTGTCTAGAGTCTGTTACAGGCTCAGCTACATTGATACCACTGGTATGTGTAGTGTGTTTGAGATATTGTCTTGACAAGCAAAAGATAGGTGCATGCTTTGATAGTAAACTATGTAGTTTGTTTTAGATTATCTTTGTGTTTTATTTAAATTAATGTCGCGCTATCCATGTTTACAGCCTATTTAAAAAAGGAGTTTATGTATTGATGAATTTGATTGACTTCAGAAAATTTTACAGAGACCAGAAGTGGCAGAGGTGACGAACATCAACAAGGCATGAATGATGATCACATAGCAGAAACATCTACAAAGTTACCGGAGACTAGAAGACAAACTAGGTCTCAGACCAAATCCATCACTCACAAAAGTGAATCTGTGTCATTTTCCAAGAATTCATCTGCAAAGGAAACAAAATTTGAAGCAATAAATTCAAGTGGTGAAACACCCAGAAAATCTACAGGAAGAACTCCATCACGTTCCAGAAAGTCGGTTAGCAATGCTTCGGTTTCTGCAAAGTCAAGAAAAAGGTCATCCAGTAGAGAGCTGCCATCAAGGTCACGCTCGAGGAAAAGATCCCTTAGTCAAGAGGCGGGAAGTGCAACAAAGCGAAGAAAATCACGGAGGTCTGTCAACATTAACCCCATTGGTGGTGTCCAAGTGGATGTAACGACGTCCCCTGAGCAGCAACAGAAGCCTACAAATGATAAAACAGATCAAAGTGTGGATAGTTTGGACAAGGGAGAGGAAAATGGAAATTCGGTAGAATCTATGGAAACTAGTGAAAACCAGGATAAAGAGGAGCTGGCTTCCAAAAGAACTGTTAAACTCAGTGAACATAGTCTTACAATTGAAGTGACAGAGAATACCAGTAAAATATCTGATCAACCAGAACCTTCTCCATTACCGAAAAGAAGATCAAGACGATCTATACCATCAAAAGAAAAACTTGCAGAAGATGTCCCATGTATTGATACTGGAGAAGGAATTGCGTCAAAACCAGAACCTGACACTTCTGATGTTACTGAAGTAGAGGAGAGCAATGAAGTGTTTTTAGAAGGCAATTCCTCTCCTGCTCCAAAGAGAAAATCCAGACGATCAATCAGAATGAGACCAGATTTTGTCGAAATGCAAGACAACTTTAAAGCTGGAGACAAAGAAAACTCAAAGCCTAAAAGAAACACTCGTCGCTCCTTGGCTGTGGTTGATGGCTTCAAGTTACCATCTGAGTCCATGTCTGCCAAACATTCCAAGCCAAAACAGAGACGACATACACTCCATGTGGCCAAAAGTCCTGAGGAATGGTTAGTCTACTACGTGCATTTTTGCATTATGACTAGAAGGGCGTTAATAAATCAAAAATATTCCTGTGCACTTTGAAACTTTTTATTCCTCATATATTTTTTTGATTTTGATTTGATGAAATTTGTTTGTAATAGGGTGGAGATCCTTAAAAGCAGTCCAATGGTAGAAATGAGTCGCAGAACTCCGAAACAAAAATCACCTGTGTGTAAGTAGAGAGTAGCAATTCAGTTTTAATTTAGATGACATTAAATCTGAATTTAGTGTTCATAAAAGAAAAAATTTAAAAGTGAATTCAAGTTTGACATTGTTTTTCAGCAAGAATGCCAGTTTTAGACTTGGAACTTGACCTTGATGACCTCAATTTGCCACCAAAGGAGGAAGTCCAGAATGACCTTGATATTTCCAAGGTGATCTTGGCCAACCTAAATTCCTCTTTATCTGCTGCTGAAGATGAAACTGAGCTGACTGCTGTTCAGACAAGTGTTGAGCAGACGGAGGTAGCATCATCAGACACAGCTATAAAGCTGTCAGACTCGCCGAGGCCACAGCCAGACTCGGACTCTAGCACTGGTAATATTTCTTAACTTTGTGAGTGCAGGAGTTATGTATTTTCACAAATTGACAGAAATACTAGTAAGCTTGTGTGATGTGCCCTCTGGTGAGAGAATGCCAGTGTAGGGCTGTGTATTTGTCAGATTTGTCCAATATTAAACTATTTATACTGCAATATTGTGGTCCTATATACATTGGATGGACCTACTGAATGTAAGGATGAGAGCACTATTTTAGCCTTAACTCTGTTTTATGCAAACAAAGACTCAAGTGTTTTTATGTTTATAAACAAGCCAGCGAAATGTAAATTTTGTTATATAAAGTATCTTCATTTTGCACAGTCACAAATTTAGCTTTAAAATGGCACATTCTACCGAAGGAAAATTTGAAATGCTATATAAATCATGTTAAACTGAGATTGATACTCATATGTTTTGTAAACAATTACATAGTTACAAAGAACAAACTCTCTTCAATGAGCTGCTGTCATGATGTATAAGCTTGGTTGTTTTTTTCTGTGAAATCTTTCAAACAATAGACAGCAGATTTTGATCATTAAAAATGAGTAACAAAATTTGGGGGGAATCGTGAATCAGTCTCTTTAAGCCAGCTCTCTATCTTTTTAAATTTTTTTTATTTTTTTTTATTTTTTAATACAGAAAGAGGATCTGAGCCAGAACATGATGTGAAATATTTCAGAAACCTCTTGTCTTCTGAGACTACCAGATACAATGTTATATGTGAGAAGTGGGAAGCCATCAATACTCCTGATCTCTCAGAAGAAGGTATTCATTTAATCAAATTATGCACCAATATTTACATGCACAGTTATGAAGGTATCTAGAATTCCTAGTCTCTTAACTACAAGTTGCAATAGAACTTGTAAGAATAAATGGAAAATATCCAGATATTTAGGCTTGGTGCAAAATGGATTAAAATAGAAATCAGAGTTCCCAAAACTGGTCAAAATTCTACAGGACATTTTTCTACAAGTCTGGTCGAGAACGATTTTCCCACCGAACTGAAAATAACTGTCCTTTATGTTTAGAAAGCCAGTGATTAAAGTCAAACTAAGCACAAATAAAACATTCCCTTTGTACAAATCACATTCAAAGTTCTCTGATATATAGGTGCTGGAGATTTATGTACAGACTCGTAGCATTGCTTTCCAAAGTATTTGGGGAGGGGGGTGTCAATGTTAATTCTTTAGAAATATTTCTACTCCTCTAACATTTACTACTGTAATAGAAAGTGAGAGGTTGTGCAACCAATTAACAGATTAAATTTGCATACTATGAAAATGGATAAATTGCATAGTCAAAAAGCTGATAACTTGCTTGTAGTTTGCACAGGTTTTGTATGTCAATATCTGTTGAATGAGAGGAGTGAATGATACCATTAATTTTTCTGTGTATACCACCTTAACAATCTGTTGTTTCTCTCTGACTGCTTTTGTAGCCGTCTTCTGTGTTGAAAGGTTTGTTAAACAAAAGTTATACTTTGTTTGTTTTAGTTCAAGGACAGATCCGCTCCGTGATAGGGCAGGCCAAGTTGTTGATCTCTCAGAGATTTAAACAGTTCAGGGGCTTAGTAGATAACTGTGAATTCAAACTTGGTGAGAAGGAGACAACTTTTACAGATCTTCAGGGATTCTGGGATATGATTTATTTTCAGGTACTAAAAATAGTAAAATATTGTGTGTTTCTAAATAAAAACCAACCATCTTTAAATCGTTGATAGAACTGAACAGATCTGAAATCTTGTTGATACTTTAATTTTGTAAAGGTGGAAGATGTAGACAAGAAATTTGAAGATTTGCAAAAGCAGAAAGAAGCTGGATGGGTGAAGAAATCCCCCGAACTTGTCAAAAAAGTTGTAAAAGTAAGTCTATCATACACTATAACACATCACACAAAGGGATCCAGTGTACATAATTACACAAAGCTATTCCATTTAGTACTAGGCATATGAGGGATAGGAATAAAGGCACCTCTGGTTTAATTTACATCACTTGGTCAAAGTTGGGAGATAGCTTGTAGTTTTATGCTACAAAGCTTCCATTAACACTTGACAAAGCTTACATTTACACTTGTCTGGTACCTGTTTACAAAGCTCACATTAATAACATTTGTCTGGTACCATTTTACAAAGCTCACATTAATAACATTTGTCTGGTACCAGTTCAGAGTATTGACAAACCATTAAAGGTTGCTTTGTGACTGTTAGGTTTAAGTCCCATACTGGTTTGCAGAAATTAACATTCACCTTTTGACATTTGTAGTGCTTAGGCCCACAGTTTTTAATTTCTAAGTTTACAGGGTTGGGATGTTGTTGGTTTTTTTTCTTAGATATTAGGTTTAGGAGGGAGGGGGGGGGGGGGTAAGGAAGTTACAGATGACAATTTCCTACACAAAGACACCGTAATTCAGTTAAAAAATAATGGGATAAAGGCTTGTGTTTTGTAGTTATTGCTTTTCCTAATAGTAAGACACCACCATTTTGATTAATTGCAAATATTTTGCTACGGCACTGTACATTGCACATTTGAAGATCTTCATTTACTCATGGACATCAAGCTTTAAATTTATGTGTAAGAGGCAGGTTGTCCCTCTACAAAAATTTGAATCCATTTCCTCTAGGCTTAGAGGACAGTCTAGAGTCAATTTTTGATGGGGCTAAAATGACCATAGTATCAGAAGATCAGAAGCTCATTATTCTGAGGTGACCGTCATGGGCCTCTTCTTTTAGGAACAAAGGTCCATATATTCAGTTAACATAATTTTTCTTGAAAACTTAAATTGTAATAACCCAGCCCCCAGTATATTTTCAAAAGAACTGTTTTATGGTGATTTGGTTCATATTTGTACCTGTATTCAATTCTGTTGACAGAAAAAGTTCATCAACAAACCAATCGTTAAGAAACAAGTCAAGTCCAAGTTTGCTGCCTTTAAAGCTAGCATGAAATCTTCTGCCCCTGCTCAAACCATTGAACATGACTGGGGTCTTTTCAAAGTTACTAGTCCCATCAGGAGATCAACCCACCACTGTGAAGGTATGTATTAGTGTTTTGAATAGTTCCAATGATTTATATAACATAAGGCTGTGTGTGTATACAGTCTCACAACTAACCAATTTTATACTCTAACTTATTCCTTTATCACCCAACAATTTCTGACCTTTCAAAATGTAATGTCACCCACATAAAAGTTTAAAAGCAAATGGTAGCTATGAAGAGTACAGGTAATTTGGTGAATGAAATTTTTAGAGTCATTACATTTGATGTGATTTAAATTTGTGAAAAAGAACAGTAAAATGCAATTTTATGTACAAATTTGATAAACTACATTTTAATGACCATATATCTGTTAGCCATTGCTTCTGCACAAGACTTCAAGTCTCAAAATTATATGGAGAATAATTGACTTTATAACAAGACTGTATGTTTAGAGATGTGACAGTAAACACATGATATAATTTTACCTGTTGTGAAGGCTGAACTCCACTAAGGCCTAACTGCAAAATTTTCTTTTAAATCTCAATCAAATAATTGTTAGTTTGGCATTGCCGACCCACTCTTAAGACTGCTGGGTTGGTAGGTAGAATTTTTTTTTCTCTCATTCAATGGAGATGGTTGAACATTGCAAACAAATTGACCTTAACCAAAACTACAAGGTGAAAAAATATAAATGTGATATCTTCTTTGCATTATTTTTTTGTAATGTTGCAATTAATTTTACTCTGAAAACAAAAGTTAAAAGGAACTCTTTGTTTTTGATAATGTCATATAAATTATTTAGATTGCTAAAAGTTCCAAAGGAAAAGATTCTAGATGAAACTGTAAATGATACGTTTTTCTGACAGGGCTTTGGTATTCAGTTGAACTATTTAAATCGATATTGCATAGTATGTAAATGTAAACATTCAGGGATTCCGGATTAATACAATACAGTGGAGCCTCGTTAATTCCGGACACTTTGGGTTCCCAGCAAAAATCGTGCCGGATAAATGAAGCGTCCGGATAAACTGAATCGCATATTTTTTATTTTATCTTCATAGAAGTAACCTAATATGTATTATGATTATGATTTATAATATAGTAAACTTACAACACGTTTTCAATTTAATGTATTCATTTACTTATTAGATAATCATATTTAAACGATGTACTGTACATGGGCATCTAAAAGACTAAATCGCGTTAATGGTAAAAAACAAATTTATCACCAATTCATGTCCAGTTATATCGGTCGTTTTATTTTTTTTTATCACCCAACTGGCAGTGTAATTTTCACTTCGTCTCCTCTTGTGGCGATGTGACCATATGTTCGGTAGCAGGACTGCGGTATTATTGACCAATTTTCATTTTGCAACGAGTTTTAATAGTTTCATATGTTTTAATTGCCCAAGCCCATAGTTCTGGAGGACAAAAGTATACAACCTTCTTTATAAATAATCTCGCTTGATCTACCAACGCGCCTACAATGTATTATCACAGAGGTGGAATCCTCAGGCTCATCTCAGGGTCGAGTGTTTCATATTGCGAGATGCATGAATAATTTGTAGGACTTAGTACCGTGATGTACAAAAAACCCGCACAAATTACAAAAATGAGGTCCTTTTCTCTCTGGCGGGTAAAATGTCTCTCGTCTCTCTCCGGTTGGAAAGATGATTTGCTTTCTCTTCCCCGCCATCAACATCTGAATAAAACAAGTTCCTCTCTTTTCGGTCGCCTGTAAATGTTCTCTGCTCCTCATAATCAAACAGCAGATCCTGTCAACTGGTAAATGTGCTCTGTCTCCTCCCGGTAGATGTTTCTTTCTCTATCTGCACAATCACACAAAGAAACAATCCTTTCTTTCCGTTGGGGTAGAAATTGTTCTCTTCTCTCATACGTATATCAAACATCCTCTCCTTCGCCCGGTAAAATATGTGCTCAATCTATCTTCTCTCTCATCTCTCTCTCATCTCTCTCTCCTCTCTCTCTCTCTCTCGTGTGCGTTGTTGGACAAGTTTTTTAGCCTATAGAATGAAATTATAACGTAAAATAAAACACGAGTCGAATCTTTCCGTAACACGTACCTTTGTTTTTTAAAGTCCGGATTAATCGACTATGAAAGGTAAGGCATTTAACAGTATTCAATTATAAATAATTCATCACATTCACACCACAAGATGGTATAATTTGGCTACAGATTTATTTTCAAATTCAATTGATTACGATGTGGCTCACAATCCCTCGAAGACAGGGCAAACGTGCAGATAAAACCTGACGCGTCCCACCAAAACAACTAGAAGACAGGATAGTGTAACAGTAAATATTTACCGTCCTTTAATGTTACAGGCCTCGACATGAATGGCTTATGTTTTCTTTTAGCAATTGTACGGTCTTGCTAAATGTCCGAACAAAGACCTTTTGTGAAGAAAAAAAAAAAATCGTGACCGATGATATATATCGGTAACGTAAATACAATTTACAGTGTATTTTAGCGCCTTTGTCAGTAAAAAAAACGACCGTCCGGATCCGGAACGCGAATTTCCGGATTAATGATACATAATTAACGTGTAATTAATTCCGTTCCCAAGAAAAATTCGTCCGAAATGTGAAGGCGTCCGGATTAATGGCGTCCGGATAAAACGAGGGCCCACTGTATTACATCGAAGTAAAGAAGAATATTAAAATATAAGATCATTAAAATTTCCACGAACTGCACCTATGTTAGCGGGTCGGCCACCAACGTCAAACATAAATATTATTTTTTTTACTTTAGCTGGATCTCCCAAGTCACAGACAGTTAGCAGTAAATCACCAATGCCTCTACAGCCAAGACCAGACCTATCACAACCAGTGGAGGAGAACACCTCGCAGTCACCAGTGATTCAACACAAGCCCGTCACTCTCACTGTGGAGGAGGTTCCTATTGTCAGAACCCCCAAAAGACAGAGTTATCTCCCCGCTGTCCCTAGTCCTCTCCTTCAGGATTCTACCCCTCAGCCTCGCTTCACTCGTAGTCTGTTGAGGACCACTCCCTCAGTGAGTCAGACAGAAGACAAAACAACAGATAAAGAGACACCAAGACACAGGAGACAATCTCTTAGGTTAGGAACTAAACTGGTTTTCTATTGTAATCTTTCAATGAATATTAGGATACATGTGCACTTTATGTTTAGAGAAATCATTGAGGAATTGATGTACAAAATCCAGTGATTTATTGTAGAAGGTCCATTAACTTGAAGAGGAGGTCAGTGTCCTTCTTAGAAGAGCCAGTGAAAGCAGAGGATCCAACCAATGAGAAAGCTGAGTCTCCAGCCAATGAGAAAGCTGAGTCTCCAGCCAATGAAAGCTTCTCCAAGTACTTACAACCCTCCCAGTCAATACCCGAGGAACCCAACAGTCCACTCAGTGTCATGGGCAGCTACTTCTGGGAAAAGACGCCGGATGTCTCACTCCTCAACTCCGGTAAATCATTACACCATGACAACTATAGTCAGAATTTTGTTTAGATATAAATATTGTGCATTTGGTGTAGTATTATTAGGTTACCAGAGTTCTGTTTTCATTCATTGTTACACACCAATTGTAAACTTTTGAACATATTCAGCTTTTCTTGAGGAGCTAAATAATTCTTACCAATTGTGGTTAAATATTATGAGGCCTAGAATCAAAGTCTGTCAGCTGATGTATCTATGGTAGAAGGTGTGTTGTATCAGTGGTAGGTGTGTTGCACTATAAAGTTAGATTACTGTGGGTTTTAATTAAGATGATTCGGCAGAACCCAGTCTGGCGCATAACTGGACAGTTTCATCAAACTTGGGTAGTTAGTGTATCTTGAGTAACACCTTATACGATACACGGTCATTGAGATTGAAAATGGGATATATAATAAATTCACATAAACTGAAGAGGATCATACAAGCTACACACTGCGTCTGAAATACAGGTGACCATTGGACATCTACTTCCTGTTTGCCGAGAACTTGGAATTATGTACAACTATATTGACGGCTTTCATAAGTTTAGAGCGGGGGTATGACTGGTGAGCATTGGCTCACAGATTCCTTGTTGGTCTGTATATCCCTTGTGACAAGACCTATTTAGGGGGTACCATAATAACTTGGCTTTCTTATTAGGGCATCAGTGTATCTTGAACACATCTTGTTTGATATACTAGTAGTCGTAGATGACATATTATTGAAAAAAAAAAATTTTTAAAAATGTCTATCAAATATTTTATCTCAGATTTTGGTTTTGCACAAAATTGAATTAAATGGTGATTTTGTAAAACCTATAGCATCACATGAGGGTGGAGGTACCCTAAGATGGCATGAAGGCCAACACTATTGCATTGGAAACATGTATGAACGCATAATCAATGGAATTCATATTGACCAGCAACTTAACATTGCTACATAAACAGGTGATTTTTCTTGAAGCTGCAAGTTTTCAGTTTTAATGGGGCATTGATAAAGGGTTGGGGGTATGTGTCTATCTTTGATTTTAGTCCTTGATGTTAGAATTTGATGGCTAAGATGTAGAGAGGCCAAGATAACATCTGCCTGAATCGTGCACAGAGCCAGAGAAACAGGAAACAAAAGATCTGTCAGAGAGAAGTATATGCATATGTGAAATATTAGTTATCTTTTCTCTTTGTAGGTGGAAAATCTGTGAAGTCAACACTGAAGCAAACAAGAAGAAGGTCAACGCGTAGGAGTGTGTCATTTTGTAGTCCTCTGCAGGAGAAAGACAAATCCTCTCTTAGGATAAACGGTCGTGTAATTGGAACCGACGAACGAGATTTGTTTGACACGTGAATTCAAATATTCACATATGGCAACAATCCAAAGTCAGTGTGCGAGGTACGAGCCACGCGCGGAGTAGTCCGAATGCCCCCCCCCCAACAAGCAAAATGCAATCCATCCATCATAATTTTTTGTTGCAGCACTATCCTGAGAGATAAACAGAGACTTCAAATACAACAGCTGAGTTTGAAATACAACTTGATCATATCAAAATCATAAAAGTGATCTAAAAAACTCGTACATATACTTCCCTTGTCTATACAAAACACAACTCTTTGACCCAACATAAAAGATCAAACTCAATTCCTCCTCAAATTGCCGTCATAAAAAGTACAAAAGAAGTATTATACAGAGCAAGGTAAAAAAGACAGCAAGAAAATGTCTGAAAGCACGTACGCCTTCTATTTTTTTGCACTCATCCCAAAGCAGTCCCAGAGATCCTTGGTCTGTCTGCTCAGCCTGTCTTCACGGTGAGAATGGATAAGCGTTAACCCACTGCTACATTCAGGTGGACTCCTCAGGGGCCGGGGTCTTCGGCTGAGTTCGGGTGGGATCGGTGAAGAATAAACTTGGCCTCTGAACAATTCTGTATGCTATTTAACTTTCATGTTATGCCTTATGATAGTTAGAATGGAAAAGTGGTAATTAGTCAGAGTTCTTCATGAATACAATTGTTTGTTTTTATGTATCATTGAGAATTTTTCACTCACACTGAAGAAGTCACCAAGGTGAAGTACCACAAACCTATACTTTGTGCTTAAAGCCGCAGCAATGAGGATTCTCTGACATGCCACAACATGGGACCTCCTTTATTTAAGGTCACATCTGAAAGACCCGTAATTCTTACTCTAAATGTTAAGCATTCAACAAAGGAGCATCACTACCTAAATTTAGGCTTGATGCAGGCATGGCATGAACAGGCTTGAAATCCCCACCTCCTGGTACGAAGTGAAACGCTCTGCACTGAGCTACAGCGACCGGATATAACAATCAGGAGTGAACACTGGATTTGCTGAATGTCATTGTGCATAGTTATTACTATACAGGGAAAAAACATCTCAATTTCAATAAACTCCTCATGCTCCCACTTCAAAGCACATTGTACTTCATGTAATATTATATACAGCAAAGAGGGAAGATTAAACTACAAGTGATATTGTTCCGAAATGAATTTTCATAAGTTATGCTTAACAGTAAACATAATAAGTAGTGGATGGCAATCGAATACAGAATTGCTATCGGTTAACCGCAACCGTTCCGACCGATTAACCGGTTAATCGTATCATATATATATACATGTACATTTTGAGACATAGTTGATGACTTCAATTTCTCAAGTTTTCTCTGTTTAAATGCACAAAAAATGCAATGCAACACTCCAGTTAATATTCTCTTTACGTTGAATCGGAACAATTGATGCAATAAGTGTAAAAAAAAAAAAACAACAAAAAAACAAAGAAATATTAAACATGCACAAGACTCAAGAAGAAAATAATCCCAAAGTCCAGATTTTTCACAAGTTTATTCTTTACTTGCACCATTTTTCAGAAACTAATATATCATAATTTGCAGTTTTATCCAAAAAAAAATTGGCTCGACTCATCTGAGAATAGGAGAGGGGCGGCATGTTCAATGATAAATCCAGTGGTAAAAACACTACTCAAACAGTAATCTTATTGTCCTTTCTGTCGACTAAAGAAACACTGTAGCAGGGAACAGTATATTAGCACTTGTCCTCACGTTCCACCTATACAGAGAGCTGTCTCCAAATTAACTAATTGATACATGAAACTCAACACGTCCCTATTCAAGCTTTTGAAAATGGATTGGGAAATTTTGGTAAGATACTTTTAAATATACACATTTTATTTATTTATTTTTTTTTTCGATTAACCGATTACGGATTTGCAACCGATTACCACTGTTCCGACCGAGTAATCGGTTAACCGATTAAAAAATTGCCATCCCTATAATAAGTAAGCTAGTCCATTCTTTTTTAACTATATGATGTCTCTACCACATGTAAAACTGTCAGCTACTCACTGATCTGGAGGATCTGGTGCATGGTGTGAGGGCCACATTCAGACCAGCAAACTTGGACTCTGTATCAGAATCGGACTCCTGGTCTTGCACTACAATAAACACAAGCCCAAACATTTTACACATTTCCATCTGCCAATCTAAGACCATACCTGGTTTTTTTTTACTTTGTTGTTACCACATGCCCAAGAGTGTTTCCCTATTTAATTAAGTGATGAAACACAAAAGACTTGAGTACACATGCAATGGGTATGATAATTTATTACATATTCATATTGCCTCAGGAAAATCATCAGGTTCTTGAACTGCAGGGAAACACAGTCAAACCTTTTCTCTTGAACTCCTTGGGTCAAGAAAAACTTTGAACATCCATAGGCTAGAGATTTTGAGGATAGATAAAAGAAAATGCAATTGCAACTTCTAACTTATTTTTTGACATACTATATATTCCAGACCTAAGCTCAATGACACCAAAGTTCAACTGTATTAAGAATTTGAAGGGGGGGGGAGATGACGGCATACCGACGAGTGTTTTTAGTATGTTTTGAAAAGAATGAAAACGTTGTGTGTACCTTTTGACTGTAGGGAGTGGTGGGTGTACCTTTTGACTGTAGGGAGTTGGTGGTGTACCTTTTGACTATAGGGAGTTGGTGGGTGTACCTTTTTGACGTGAGGGGTTGTGGGTTGTACTTTGACCGTAGGAGTTGTGTGTGTACCTTTTGACTAGTAGGGAGGGTTGTGTGGGTGTATCTTTTTGACTTTAGGTGGTGATTACGACTTTGGGTGTACCTTTTTGACTGTAGGGGAGTTGGTGGGTGTACCTTTTTGACTGTAGGGAGTTGGTGGTGTATACCTTTTTGACCTGTAGGGAGTTGGTGTGTGACCTTTTTGACTTAGGGAGTTGGTGGTTACCTTTTTGACTGTTAGGGAGTTGGTGGGGCT
>CAJDSM010000195.1:13582-59959 GCA_903981925.1 Ostrea lurida
ACTCCCTACAGTCAAAAAGGTACACCCACCAGCCCCCTACGCACAAAAAGTACACCCACCAACTTCTATAGTCAAAAGGTTTACCCACAACTCCCTACAGTCAAAAAGGTACACCCACCAACTCCCTACAGTCAAAAGGTACCCACCAACTCCCTATAGATTCAAAAAAGGTACACCACCAACTCCCTACCAGTCAAAAAGGTACACCCACCAACTCCCTACAGTCAAAAAGGTACACACAACGTTTTCATTCTTTTCAAAACATACTAAAACACTCGTCGGTATGCCGTCATCTCCCCCCACCCTTCAAATTCTTAAGTACAGTTGAACTTTGGTGTCATTGAGCATTTAGGTCTGGAATATTATAAGTATGTCAAAAATAAGTTAGAAGTTGCAATTGCATTTTCTTTATCTATCCTCAAAATCTCTAGCCTATGGATGTTCAAAGTTTTTCTTGACCCAAGGAGTTCAAGAGAAAGAGGTTTGACTGTGTTTCCCTGCAGTTCAAGAACCTGATGATTTTCCTTGAGGCAATATATGAATATTGTAATAAATTATCATACCCATTGCATGTGTACTCAAGTCTTTTGTGTTTCATCACTTAATTAAATAGGGAAACAACTCTTGGGCAATGTGGTAACAACAAAGTAAAAAAAAAACCAGGTATGGTCTTAGATTGGCAGATGGAAATGTGTAAAATGTTTGGGCTTGTGTTTATTGTAGTGCAAGACCAGGAGTCCGATTCTGATACAGAGTCCAAGTTTGCTGGTCTGAATGTGGCCCTCACACCATGCACCAGATCCTCCAGATCAGTGAGTAGCTGACAGTTTTACATGTGTAGGAGACATCATATAGTTAAAAAAGAATGGACTAGCTTACTTATTATTAGGGATGGCAATTTTTAATCGGTTAACCTGAGATTACTCGGTCGGAATCACATGGTAATCGGTTGCAAAATCCGTAATCGTTTAATGCGAGAGAGAGAGAGAATAAATAAATATTCGAAACCTGTGTATGAAGCACAAAAGGTATCTTACACAGAGTAATTGTCCAATGCCATTATCAAAGCTCTTGAATAGGTGAACCGTGTTTTTGATGTTTCATTGTATCAAATTAGTTTAAATTTTGGCGAGACAGCCTCTTCTGTCACAGGGTTGGATAGTTGAGCACAAGTGATACTGAGGTTCCTGTCTACAAGAGGTTTATGTGAGTCGGAGACAGAAAGGACAATAATATCAACTGTGAGTAAGATGCTTCTTTTACCTCTGGATTTATCATTGAACTGCGGCCCTCTCTATTCTCAGATAGTCGAGGACGGCAATTATTTTATATGGATATAAACTGCAAATTATGATATATTACGTTCGAAAAAGGTGCAGAGTAAGATAACTTTGAAAAATCTGCGACTTTGGCGATATTTCTCTTGAAGTCTTGTGTCATGTTGTTAATTATTTCCTATTGTTTTATTTTGGTTGGATGTTTTTTTTTTTTGACACATTTGGGATCAATTATTCTGTATGCAAAGTAAGAAGAAACACGATTATGGAGGGTTGCACTTTGATCAAGTTTTACATTGATGCATATCTTAAACAGAGAAAACCATGAAGAAATGATAATCATCAAATCTAATGTCAAAAAGTTTATCGTGTATAACTGATGAAGTATTTGATAGCGATTATTAACCGGGGTAAAATTGTCGTCGGAACAGTTTGCGGTTAACCGGATTAGCATTTCCTGTATGTCGTTCTGTATTCGATTGCCATCCCTACTTATTATGTTTACTGTTAAGCATAACTTATGAAAAATTCATTTCGGGAACAATATCACTTGTAGTTTAATCTTCCCTCTTTGC
This sequence comes from Ostrea lurida, assembly GCA_903981925.1. NCBI lineage: Eukaryota > Metazoa > Mollusca > Bivalvia > Ostreida > Ostreidae > Ostrea > Ostrea lurida. Next base: position 15,435 of record CAJDSM010000195.1, read on the forward strand.
TGTATATATATATCACATGAAGTACAATGTGCTTTGAAGTGGGAGCATGAGGAGTTTATTGAAATTGAGATGTTTTTTCCCTGTATAGTAATAAACTATGCACAATGACATTCAGCAAATCCAGTGTTCACTCCTGATTGTTATACCGGTCGCTGTAGCTCAGTGGCAGAGCGTTCACTTCGTAACCAGGAGGTGGGGAATTCAAGCCCTGTTCATGCCATGCCTGCATCAAGCCTAAATTTAGGTAGTGATGGCTCCTTTGTTGAATGCTTAACATTTAGAAGTAAGAATTACGGGTCTTTCAGATGTGACCTTAATAAAGGAGGTCCCATGTTGTGGCATGTCAGAGAATCCTCATTGCTGCGGCTTTAAGCACTAAGTATAGGTTTGTGGTACTTCACCTGGTGACTTCTTCAGTGTGAGTGAAAAATTCTCAATGATACATGAAACAAACAAACAATTGGTATTCTGAAGAACTCTGACTAAATTACCCACTTTTCCATTCTAACTTCATCATAAGGAATAACATGAAAGTTTAAAATAGCAGTACAAATTGATTTCAGAGGCCAAGTTTATTGTTCACTCCCCCCGAATCCAGCGAGACCCCGCCCCTGAGGAGTCCAGCTGATGTAGCAGTGGGTACGCTTATCTCATTCTCACCGTAAGAAAGGCTGAGCAGACAGACCAAGGATCCTGGGACTGCTTGGATGAGTGCAAAAAAATAGAAGGCAGTAGTGCTTTCAGACATTTTCTTGCTGTCTTTTTTACCTGCTCTGTATAAACTTCTTTGTACTTTTATGACGATAGCAATTTGAGGAGGATTGAGTTTGGATCTTTTTATGTTGGGTCAGAGATGTGTGTTTTGTATAGGACAAGGGAGTAGTATGTACGAGTTTTAGATCACTTTTATATTTTGATATGATCAAGTTTTGTATTTCAACTCAGCTGTTGTATTTTGAAGTCTCTGTTTATCTCTCAGGATACGTGCTGCAAACAAAAAATTATGATGGATGGATTGCTATGTTGCTTGTTTGGGGGGGGGGGCGGGCATTCGGACTCCGCCGTGGCTCGTTACTCGCACACTGCTTGGTTGTGCCATATGTGAAATTTGAATTCACGTGTTCAAAACAAAAATATACTTTCGTCGGTCCAATACACGCCTATATCAGCATGAAAACGGTTGCCAATATAACTTGCAATATTCCCTGAGTGAATGCCAAGTCATTTTCTCAAACTGCATCAATGCAAGAAAGTCGTATTAACCGAAACGGCAACCGAAGCGGAGTGAAATGAGTAAACATTACTTTCGCGCGGAGAATGTATCAAATCGATCATATCCCTACCACATCCATCCGAGTTGGATTATACGGAGCGTAGCGGAGTTAGCCGAGGATTGCCGATATGGGGTGTGGGGGGGTTAAAATACCAAATTGATCAGATTGTGTCAGCTTACTGATAATTTGTAGATTTCATTACTTTGTATAGGGATAACAATTGCTCGTTACATTTTAAAAAAAAAAAAACAAAAAAAAAAACTTACAAATTCACTCAGTACTATATAAATCAGCAGTCTTGGGTTCACCCACTACGTTGGTAAAATTACATCTTAAACATACTCTATGTCAAATTGTAGATGTTATGTTAAAAGATTTAAAGAATACGTAGGCCTTAGGATTGTAATTAATGTTTAATGTACATTACTCTATATATCCCTTTCCTGTTACAGTTGTCTCATTTCATTATATTTCATACGAACGTGTATAGTTATTTACTCATTGATATATGTATTAGAAAATAAGTTTGTTTGTAGCATGTATCCATAAATGAGATGCACATATGGATTTAAACAGAAGTTTTTATTCTCTAAAATAAAAAAAAAAACCCAAAACAACCATGCACAATGCCATTCATTTCTCAAAAACATGAAATGCTGTATTGCCTGTTAAGGAGATAGTTATGGGCCACATCGAATAATTAATATTTTGTGACAGTTTCATGATAGACATGTACTCATTTATATGTGCAAAATCTTTTGAGTAGAAGAAGAAAGAAAAAAGAGCTCAAAAATTGAGCTGACTTATATTTCTGTTGCCATTGAAACTTGCATAGATGTTATATTTAATCTATGTACAGTATAGAAATATTGTGTTATAATCACATATATACACTAGTAATCAGTGATGTATATTGACAATTTCTTCATTGTATCATGATCACTGAAACAAACATCAAAGCTAAAATGTTCTCGGATAATGTGTTATGTGATTGAAATATGCTTTATACATGATCATTTGTTTTTGTCAGAAGGATGACAGACAATTAAAGTAATTTTTGACATCCATTTTCACATTGTTTTTTAAGTTTGTTTATATACTGAGCTTTATCGTATGGCCTTTGGATGACACACAGTGTTAAAAACTGTTTTTTGACTCTTCCTTTTACGATCATGAGAATGGCGGGTTTTATCTTTTTTTGGTCATGACCATGGTGACGCAATTTCTTTTTATCGTCCTTTTTACCACTCTTCTTTTTTCTGTCATGAGAAGGGCGTGTTTTACGTTCTTTTGGTGAAGACTTTTCTTCGCTTGTTCCAGCAACATTTTGGAGAGAACTTCAGGAGTTTTTCACATTCACGTCACCCTCATCTGCCGTTTTCTTGCGTTCACGGCTTTTACTTTCCCCATCTTTTCGTTCACGAGAACGACCAGAGTTGAGTTTTTCTGGTGAAAAATTTTGGTTGCTGGTCACAGGGAAATTTTGGACAGCTAGTGGTGTATAAAAAGTGTTTTGTGCATTTATATTTACATTGTCTGGTATAGAGCGAATCCATTTTGCAGTTCGGTTATCTCTTGGTTAATACAGACGTTTATCACACAATTGAAGGTCCCTCCAGCCTTTCTCTATGCGATTCCAAAATTCGAATTTCGTTTGCGAGAATTCGCCCCTGAGATGGTTTCTTCTGGAGTTGATTGGATGATAGAATGCTTGAACAGTTTTGGAATTTCCGAGATTATTTCCATGCTCCGTGCGAGTATTGCTGTCCGCTCTTGCCTCGGAAGATGTTCCGCTGGCGCCATTAATGGGATTAATTAACTCCTGTGATGTGGTATTCTCTAATATCCTCACATTTGATATACAATGTGTTACCAGATGGAGATTTCTGCACGTGACCTCTCCTTGCCAGAGTGTTGTGGTCTTCACCGTGAAGGTTTTTGATGGCAATAGATACCATTTTTTTTCGTTGTCTGATTCTACCCTCTCCACATTCCCTTCCTTGCGATTTGTTGAGCGCGATCCGTATCTTTCTTCTTTATTATGCAAACTCCTTTTTTCTAGACCTTTGCGAACCAATTCCAGGAACCTTGGGATAAATGTTCTTTGTTGGAGAACGCCGCGTGCAATGGTTGTCATGCCCGCGACCCTCCAAAGGTCCTTCACACAACAAAATAGACCATGTCGGCGCCGTGTCCTGACGATTTCCTGGGCCAGCTCATCGGACAGACCGCATGTTGTGCAAATCACTCTGGCGGAGACTAAAAAACACGCACGTCTCGTGATAGAAAAAAGAAAAGTGGTAAAAAGGACGATTTAAAAAGAAATCGCGCCGTGACCACAAAAAAGATCAAGCCCGTTGTGATCGTAAAAAGAACGATCGAAAAGACAGGAATAAGAAAGAGACTCTTGGTAACAAAACAGACACCTCAGATGAGTTTTTTTTTTTGATATTGTAGTTTGAATAATTTAAACTTAAAATTTGAAAATACATATTTTTCTCAAACTGTTTTTAGCTCACCGGGTAGCTTTATGCTATACCGTCGGCGTCCCATCTTGGTTAAGTTTATTTGGAGCTAGTGTGCATTGATTGCCTATATTAGCTTATTCATGGTCCAATCTTGCCCAAACTTTGTATGGATGATGCTTCTGGGGGTATGATAGGAATACATAGTAGATCTAAATTACTGATTCTGAGCATATGGCTCGGAGTGCTGGAGGAAGATAGGTTGTTTATGCTGGTACCATAGTTTTTTGCAGCAAGTGTGCATTTATGCTTATTATCTAACTTATTAACTGATCCGATCTTCCCCAAACTTGCATGGATGATGCTTCTTGGGGTAATGAAGGAATATATAGACTTAAAATGGCTGAATCTGAGCTATAGACTTTGGATGCTGGAGGAAGATAAGGATGTTAGTGGATGGTTAAAGTTTTTGGAGCAAGTGTACTATTGTGGTTATATCTAAATTATGACGGTCTAATTGTCACTAAACTTGCATGGAAGGTGTATGGGTGATTCTGAAGGAACACACACTTGGTTGCTGATTCTCAGCTGTAGGTTTTTGAGATGCTGTAAGAGATGACTGGTTTAAGTTTTGGAGCAAGTTTGCTATAAGGTCAGTATCTAATAATTATTGTCCATCTTCAAAACTCTCATGGATGGTCCGTCGGTGATACTGACTTAGATGATGCTGGATCTGAGCTGTAGGTTTCGGATGCTGGAGATGTGATGTTTAGATAGGCAATTTGAGTTATTGCTTGTTTAGTTTAATTAGTTCTGAATAATTATTGTCCAATCTTCACCAAACTCTAATGGATGGTCTGTCGGGTGATACTGACTTAGATGATGCTGATCTGAGCTGTAGGGTTTCGGATGCTGGAGATGTGATTTTCTTTAAATAGCCATCATTTGAGTATCACTTGTTCAGTTTAAATCATATCTAAATTGTTACTCTGTCCAATCTTCACCAAACTCTCCTGGATGGCTCTGTTGGTGTGATACGACTTAAAAGATGCTGAATCTGAGCTGTATGGTTTTCGGATGCTGGAGATTGTGATGTTTAAAATAGGCATATTTGAGTTTGCTTGTGTCAGTAAAATTACTTGTCCATCTTCACCAACTCTCATGTGATCGGTTTAATCGGGTGATACGACTTAGAAGAATGTCTGATCTGATACTGTAGGGTTTCGGAATGCTGGATGATGTTTTAAAATAGGTATATGTTCAGTTTAACCTATCTAATACTGACTTGTCCTAATCTTCTACCAAACCTCATGGATAGTCTTGGCGTGGTGATACGACTTAGATGATGCATGAATTTGAGCATGGTAGGTTTACGGATATGCTGGAGATGTTGATGTTTATGTTATAAATAGCCATATTTGAGTTATTGCGGTTAATTGTCAGTCTTTATTCTCCTCAAATAATACACTACTTGTCCAATCTCACTGCAACTTACTAATGGTGGTTTATTTGGTGAAATTATGACCTTTTAGAAAATGCTGAATCTTGAGATGTAGATTCTCGTGATAGCTGGAGATGTGATGTTATTGCTTTAGTCAATTTTCATCAAACTTGAACTTAAGATACATGCAGTCTTTGATCTAAATGGTAATGTTGCGTGGTATTTGTGCTGGTAGTGATAATGATATTGCTGATTCTATGTAATGTCGATGATTTGTTATGACTATTGTAATATGATATGATATGTACATATGTTTACATTCTAACGAACTTAGGTAGGTACATCTTACTAGCGTATGAATGACGTATTTATATTATCTTCGATATGGTATGGTACGATTATCATATGGTTTGATATCGATATTACAGTATACATTATATGATATGTCTATGTTATCGAATATTATACGATAGTGGAATCTGACGATATGTTAACGATATTTTAATCGATATGGTATGATATAGATATGATATTCAACTATTGGGAGTATATACGATATTATATGAAGGTATGGAGTCACGATATAAGGTTTATGAATGAGTATAACTGATATTGTAACTATATGATATCGCATATTTATATGAATTACACAGTGGTATGATATTAATAGATATTGTTGGATTATGAATATTATATGAACTAGATTACGCCATATGTAGTTGAATACAAATATATTCAAATTATGGTATGATACGATATTGCAACTATATGATTGGTATATCACTGATAAGGTATGAACAATTTATATGAATAGGTGATTATCGATATGGGTGATAACAATATTATATGATATGGTATGATAGATATTATATAATTCAATATGGGTATTGATAAACGATAATTCACAATATAATGTCGTTACGATATGCGTATTGGATACAATATGATATGGTATGATAGATTATAATGATATGGTATGATATGGATATGGTAATGTGATTTATAATGATATGGTTGATACAATATGTAAATGATATGGTATGGTAATGATACAGACTATACGCTAATGGATAATTAATACTGATATGGTATGAATACGATATGTTTTACTATATGGGTTTTATAATGATACATACTTAATATGATGTGGTTTGATATGAACAATATTATAAGATATGGTCTGATAAATATGGGTATGAACGGATATTATACAATTGTATGATAACAATATTGTACGATCTGGTAGTACATATGGTATTGATAGCGATTTATTTATAATACATATATGGTATGATAAATATGTTTGATAGGTCTGATACAATTCATCATTAATGGTATAAGTACGATATGATATAATATGATTATACTTATTATATGATATTACATAATATCTATTATATAAATATCAATGCTATCATATAATTGATTTTATATGAATATTTATATTCTATATTAATATATAGATAATCATAATGTATCTATTATAATATATTAATATAGATGTTATATTATGTTCATTAGATAATTTTTTTAGTATTGTGTAATAGATACAAGTGTATGGATGAAAACCTGTGGGCTAAAAATAGCATGAAATATAATAATGGTGCCATATAAAGGTGTTGCCTGTCGGGTGGTCTTTGATTACCTATGTTTGTAATAGCGAGTGCAAAGACTTCTCTGCATAAATTGATCCGAGATACAAACGAATGTGAATAGGAATTCGATTTATAAATAATTCTTTCGAGTTGTCACCAAGTATAAGGCACATGGAGCGCCAAATTAACATAAAACTCAAATAATTAAAATATCATTTAAAGATATCAATTCAATTATATTTGAATTAATGTGCACAATACGTCAATTATTTTCTCTACATAATTGAATTAATGAGCACATTAAGTTGAATTAAAGATATCTCTACTGATATAGTTGCTCTCTTTAAAAGAATTATTGCACTCTTTAATTGAATTTATGATGTCATTGATTCAACTAAAGAGGGCAATAATTGAATTATTGCGCACATTAATTGAATTAATGATAATTATCATTAATTCAAATAAAGCGCGCTTAAAGAATAATTAATGATATCATCAAATCATTTAACAGAATTCATGTTATCATTAATTATTTGAAGATATCTTTAATGGAATTATTGCGCGCATTAAAGGAATTAAAGATATCTTTTAGATGTAGGTAATATTAATCTGGCGCTCCATATATCCCCAATTCTGGTAATTGGGCGCATTAATTGAACTGATGTTCTGCAGCAGTAATTATTCTGCTGAAATGATGCGCTCTATGTCTAAATGGATGTGTGCCACATTTTTATTGAAGAGAGCAATAACTCAATTAATGTACGATCAATTCAATTCATTTGCACAATAATTGAATTATTGCTCTCTTGAATTTGATCACCGATACCATGAATTCAGTTGATGCGTGCGATATAGTTCTTTTGGAGATAGCAACTTATCTTCATTTCAACATATATCCACCACTGAATTGATCGCTTTATTGGATTTTTGTTCTCTTTGACGGAACTGATGCCCTCATAATTTCCTTATACAGAGGCATTGTAAATAATCAAATATATTTCCAACTGAATAGAAAAGATCGATCATCAAATAATGATTGCGAGCAATATTCTACGTCACCGATGCGCTCATCAATTTTGAGAGAAATGCATGTATTTGAATTGCGGCATCAAGTCAAACATTGCTCATCAATTGAATTGATATGCGCATTAAATCAATTATCGCTCTCAACAATTGATTTAATGTGCGCATTGAATAAAATATTGCTCTCGAATTGAATTAATTTGCGCATCAAATCAATTCAATTATGGATTTGATGCGCGCATTGATTCAATTAATGCGCGCAATAATTGAATTGATGATACCTTCAATAATGAGATATCTTCAAATTATTTGAGTTTATATTTTGGCGTTCTATACTGAAAAGGCAGCTTAACGAAAGTTATCGATTTTTTGATAGAGATTCTGTTTACAAGTTACTTCTATGAAATGCATTGACTCTTGACTGATATTATCCTTATTTAAGTACTGAATGATATTGTTCATATATTACACGAATCAGGATGGGATAGACAGGGAATCAACACATTTCGGAAAAATTATCACAGAAGAAAGAAAGAAAGAAAAATGATAAAAAAAAAAAGGAAATAAAGTGAGAGATGGTGGTAATGCGTGCATGTTAGTGGAGTGTTAGTAGTATTTTCACTTGAGATGCCTACTGTCTCCAATGATAAAACAACCAGACCCATGGTGTGCGTTTGCATGTCCACTATTATAGATTGCTCTTTTGCTATTTTCAGAAGAAAGTTAAAGGAAAATTCCAAACAAGCAAACATTTTCTTTGCTTTCATCACTAAAAGGCCACATTACTTTCTCAGCAGGTGTTACTAGTATTTCCAAAAAAAAAAAAAAAATTGAATTCATTTTTTATATAGTTTCCATCTCTATATTTGCATATAAAACTTAAACCCCCTACAGTAGCCCCAACCGTACCCCAGGGGGTCATGCATGATTTAAAATAAAAAAAATTAATCTCCACCATATCAGGAAACTTTTCCCTATAAATTTAAGCCTTTCTGACCCAGTGGTTCTTGAACAGATGGTTTTTTTTTTATGATACTGGTTACTCCTCTTTTTTTTTTTTTTTTTTTTTTTTTTTTTGCATTTTGTGATTATCTTCCTTTTGAAGGAAGCCTGGTTCTTCATTTGAACAAAATTGCATCCCCTTTACCTAAAGATAATTTGTACCAAGTTTGGTTGAAATTGGTCCGTGGTTCTGCGAAGCCAAGCATTTTCCTTTATATCAAAATGTAAAACTTTAATCCTCTAATATGACCCCACCCTACCCCGGAGGGTATGATCTGAACAAACTTGGATCTACTCTATATCAGAAAATTTTTTTTGATTACCTCCCCTTTGATGGGGGTCTGCTCCTTTATTTGAAGTAACTTGCATCCCCTTCGTCCAAGTATAATTTGTACCAAATTTGGATGGTTCTGCATGGAGAAGTCGAAAATGTGAAAAGTTTATAACAACGACAGACAACGGACCCCCGCAACCCCCTAAATCCCTAACGATTATACTGTACGTGAGGAGTAAGTACTGATTTCCCGTGTGAAGAGTATGTTGAATTCAAAGTAAAGAACAGATTATAAAGCCACTGAGTCATCCTTTATTGAACAGATGACGTAATCTGCATTCAGTTCAATATAAGCTATAACAACTCTGAACACCCTACTAGTCTTCTTCTATATACCATATACTTTCTACAATACATTTAATCACTATGTGCACAGTCGGGTGCCAGTCTTCAGGTGAATGCTTCTAGGCTCTTATAAGGCCTCTTGTAATTTTACATATACAAGTATATCAATTTACTATTCTTATTTGATATTACTTCTGTTGTCATGGAATTTACCGGTAATTCGAGTACTGACTGCTTTAACAGGAAGTGGTTTGTTGCAGTGAGGGCACTGAATGACCGCCGGTGTAAAGAAGAATAATGACCCTCGTAGAATAATGACCAAGAGTCATTTTTCTACGTAGAAAAATGACCCCCCCCCCCTAGCTGAAGAAAAGGTGTGTTATTTTGAAGAAAAAAGACCCAGGGGTCAGTTTTCTGCGTGTTATACATGAAGAGAAATGACCCCCGTTGAAAAATAACCCCTGCCTTAAAAAAGCAAAATGAAATTGTTCCGTGTTTGTCTATAGCTCTTGTTTTGTATTCTATTTGTATTTGGGATTCATTGTTTGTTTAAAAGTGTTGAATACGAGATGTAAATATATAGGTAATGAAATAGCATTTACTTTATATTTTATACTTTATTTAGATAATTTGAAATCCCAGAACCTTTCTCATATCAACAACATCAAAACACATGACTTTTCAACACTTTACATGACCATTCCGCACGATAAATTAAAGGCAATAATTTTTAGCATTAAAAAATTACTTTGTTAAACTCCACTTTGATTCTACACACAGGTACTCTGAAGTTGATATCAAAGCAATGCTGGAGTTCCTCATTGACAATATCTTTGTAGTTTTTGGTGATCAGGTCTTCAAACAGTCCGTTGGAATTCCCATGGACACGAACCGTGCTCCTTTGATAGCTGTACGTAGAATCAGAGTGGAGATTAACATTTATTTTTAGAATGACTGATTACTAGATATGAATACATGTATTTCCTTTTCCCATATTTGTTGAAGAAGTGTTAAAAAAAATCTAGTCTTTAATTTATCGTGAGGAATGGTCTATATTTTTTCAAAGAAGAAACAATCGTTGTCAATTTTGTCGGCATCAATGGAAAGGTGAAGAAAAAAGGAACTTCATGATATTGAAGTCCGCTCGCGAGATCCATTTCTTAATTTTCTAATTCCATTGACACAATCGGTACAGGACATCATATAGAGACAACATGGAAGTGTCAGAGTATAAGAAAATAACACATCTTCAGATTAAGAAAAAATATCCTACCGGTAGATCGATTTCTTCCTGTAAGGAAAAGAACTGCACACAAGAGCCCCTAACACAGTGGCAAAGATCTCACACATATATTTTATGAACTCTTGTGTGTTGTACTTGCTTGCCCAGTAGTTCAGTACTTAGTAGAGAGAGAAAAAAATTAAAAATCAATGCAAGTTTAATTTATGTTTTATAATCAATAGAGTTCATCCTTTCCACCTCCATGAAACACTTGTAGCTCGAAATAATTTTAATGTGTTTTCAATCGTAACTACGAGATAGCTCGTTGTGATGAGATACAATACGTCAGTATCTTGTTATAACGACCAACATTTTTCTTGCTGCTTTTCTTAAACATTTTTTCCACTTTTTGTTGATTTGAATAGCAGTGATAAAGTTACTATCATAGAATTATAAGGGGGTCATTATTCTACAGCGGTCATTTTTCTTCACGTAGAATGTGCTCATTTTATTGAAAATGACACTTCTTTTTTTTACAGGCAAAAGGGAAATTTTTAATGCGTAGAATAATGAACGGGGGGGGGGGGGGGGGGTCATTATTCTACGTAGAAAATGAACCCGGTCATTATTATTTTTCTTTACACCGTATCTCCTGGGCACGGGAACAGGTCTTTGAAGGGTTGGCTAGATCCTTCAACAGGGGGTGGATCGGTCCATATATCACCCCCACCCCGGGCTATAATTCTAGAACAGAATCCGTTTGAAGAACCTGAGGATGCTTTTATATCAATATGACCAATGAACATTGCTCTTCAGTAGGACTTCCCTCCCCCCCCCCCCCCCCCCCCCCCCCCCCTTATTCTGACATGTAACGATTGCAAAGTTAAAAACCATCACGCTTATCATATAATGTGATTGTCAGTCTGCCATTATGAGTCAATGTTAAGTAAAATATCCAAATATGAAGCAGATAGGTCTGGACCATGATTTCAATCAGCTGGAATCTGTATCATATGTGGATATTCATACTCCCCACAACGGGAGGGGGGGGGGTAATATGTCCGTCTGTCCGATATTTGTTGTCCACAACTTTAAGGATTTTTATCTCTGACAATTCACGTAGAAGATAAGAGCATTTTGACTTGGGCATTTTTCACCATTATGTCTCAATGCGTTGTCTGCAACTCCTCCTAAACGACTTGCAGGATTTTAATAAAACTTTGTTGAGTGTTAGAATACATAATGGAGATGCGCATAATATTGTCAGGAATTTTATCTCGGACAATTCAGCGTTTGGACTTAAGGCATTTTTCACCAACATGTGACTCAATGCGTTGTCTGTAACTCTTGAACGACTTGCAGGATGTTAATAAAACTTTGTGACGTGTTAGAGTACCATTTTATCTCGAACGATATAAACGTTTGGACTTGGACATTTTTCACCAACATATGCCTCAATGCGTTGTCTGCAACTCCTCCTGGACAATGATATACTAGATGACCAAATGATTAGACAACTTCTGGTTAAATCTGAGGAAGTCTGTTTTGTTCATTATATAGTGTCACAGTGTCCAGCCGTGGGTATTACATGTTGCCCCGATAGGACAGTTCTAGTTCTATATTACTAGTAATATGACTAATCATGGCGCTGTTGCTCTAGAGACAAATCTTTTTCCATATACATTTGAAGAATTTTTAATCGGTTAACCGGTTACTTGGTCGGAACGATGGTACTCGGTTGAAAAATCTGTAATCGGTTAATCTAGGGGGAAAAAAAACACCTTTAAAATGTATATATATATTTGGATGTATCTTACCATGAAATCCCCAATCCATTTTTAAAAGCTCTGGATAGTGATATGTTTGAGTTTTGTTAATTTGGAGACAATTCCCTGTGTAGTCGGAGCGTGAAGAAAGGTGCTAATGACCGTTTGAACGTCGTCTCTGCAACAGTGTTTCTTAAGATCACTGTTGAGTAGTGTGAACTGTTAGCTATTTTTAGTACGTATCTCCGTTACCTTGAACATGCAGCCCCTTCGCCTATTCTCAGCTGATGTTGAGCAAATATTCTTTTTGGGATGAAAATGGCAAATTGAATAATAGTTCTGACAATGGTGAAAGTAAAGAATAAACTTGTGAAACATGGACTTTGGGATTTATTTCTCTTCTTGAAAGTCTCGTGCATGTTTTATCCTTTCTTTGTTTTCTCACACTTATTGCATTTGTTGTTCTAATTCAACAGAAAGTTGCATTGTACTTTTGTGCATATAAACAGAGAAAAATTATGAAAATTAAAGCCATCAACTATACGTCTCAAAATTTGGATATTTTCATACGATTAACCGGTTAATCGGTCGGAACATGTTGCGGTTAACCGATTGGCAATTCTGTGTTCGATTGCCATCCTTTGTATAAAAACTTTGTTCCTTTATTGTGATCCTACCCTACCCCCTGGGACCATGATTTCAGCAAACTTGAATCTACACTTCCTGAGGATGATTGCCGATGACTTATCATAGCCCAGCTGTTCTTGGCAGGAATATTTCTTTTGCAAAACTTTTCCTACCCACGGGGGCTATGTTTTGAACAACTATATATATCAAGTTTAAGTTTCTGGTCCAGTGATTGTTGAATAATCTAAAAGATGCCACTACTATATTTTCACTGTTTCTTAATTCATTTGAACAATATTAAATCCCGTTGCCCATTAAGGATGCTTTATTGCAATATGGGTTGAAATAGCCCTGCGGTTCTGGATATTACAAGTTTATGGACGCCGAACCAAACAAAAAACAAAAAACAAAAAAAAACAACCAACACATGACTAAAAAAGCTATCGGTCAACAGGCACTTTATCGCTTAGATTAAGAAAGAGATTTCAACCTCGTATATGGCAAAATGGAATTGGTCAATATTTGCAGTTTATTATAGCACACATCTCTAAAACAACATTCGAAAACGGACAAACTCCTCTCTTTATGGTTGAAATACACAATGTGCCCATTAACTGCTTGCTGACAAACTTGTTTCATCATTCTAGTATAGACTCGGTCGTTCTTTCTCAAAGTTTGTCAGATGCACTCACAGTATTATCAATATGCACCTCTAGTCTAATCTTTATGTGGTATGCTACTTAGGTGACCATAGAATGTCAACGACTGGATTTGATGATAGCGAACTAAAAATGATAAACACTAGTAATTGGAAATCCCATCCTTGGATATGACACAGTGAATAAAGTTTAACTTGTGTCCCTAAACCTGGACCAACTTTTAAACTTCTCATTTACAAAAGAAGTCAAATTGAAATTAAACTCTGAGAACTATCGTTAAAAGTTCGTCATTTAAACTAACAATCCATTGTGAAAATATAAACTTTATTTAACTGATGAAAGGACCGATGCCCTCTAAACAGAAATATTGGCTCATTGTTACACACAAAATAACAATCACGATACCCTGTACAACGCAAATCGACTCTTAAAAAATCATTGTAATCCAATTTAAAGACTTTTTAAAGAGTATTAAGGCGGCATTTCTTAGTTAAGGAGTCTTTGTGGTTTTGAAATAACTTTCTCACGCAGTCACACAAATACATTTGAACTATTGTATCAATAAGGAATGTATCACTATAATATAGTATGTCCTGTAACAATATTGAATTTCACTCCTGTCGTGGATCACTTTACATGGTCCATTGGTGTGAAAGACCAGGGCTCATCTCTCGAAAGTTCGTGGCTTCGGAAAAATTCTCCCAAGAAAAGTAAAAATCAGATACCATGCTCCCTGAGATAGTCGCCTACTTTACATATCATGTTGTAACACCCTCCTGGGTGGACGCCATCTTCATATACACCTATCACCAGCGAGTTCTTACAGCGATACACGATACAGCCCGTCCCACAGGCGCTCTCACGCCCAATCATCACAACGCTGTCCATCCGTGTACAAGTGTACCGCTTGCCACACAGTAATATTCCCTCCATTCTGAGATTGCTGGGTTCCACGAACCCCCGCGCAATGGCTTGAATCTCAGCAGACGATAGTTCCAAAGTGGGCGATGTTGCCCAGCGTCGTCCATCGGCGCCCACTATCGCGGCCCGGGACACGTATCCACTCTCAATTAACACATTCGTGACATATTCCGACCAAGCGGGTGACATCCCGATGTTCACTTCATCCAAATGTCGAACACATGAGTGTAGGTTAAATGGCTGTTAATGAATGCATTCACTCTGAAAGTAAAAGCTGTTTAAAACTTCTCAACGGAAAAATGCATTCTAATGGACGGAGCACAAAGGGATTTTTACTTACCTGTTCATAACAGGATCGATGGGAACATTTCTCACGCGCTATTTAATGAGTGTGCAAACTTGAATAAAATATATCAATGTTTAATTCATCTAGGCGACAAATCGAATACATATTCTAGATACATATCGATTAACTGAATTAAAGCAAGGCTTTATAAAGTGGAAACAAGATATCATCGTCGAAACTATTGAATACATTTAGAAGAACTTAAATCCCAAATTGTGGACCAAAAACAAACACAACTTTATCCATAATAGTTTACCTAGGTGTTGTGTTGGGTTTAAATGAGTGCTTGAACAAAATCAATACGTGGATATTGATAAGAGTTTCAAATCGACCAATTCTTTAATTTGACGTTTTAGTATTAAACGTTGAGAACGTCATTCTACACTGTTTTTAAATACGTTTATTTAGTTAGGTATAGGGGATGCATTTAAAGCATCTAGATGAGCATATTACCTCTGTCTTCATGCAAAACTTGTTTTCTACTAATCTAATGAATGATAACAAACAAAATGTTTTAAATATACGTGTTATATAACGCAATGTGTGTTGAAATATAATGTCATAATATATATTTACTCGTGAAAAAAAGCCTGTCTCATTCATGAAATAAATTCTATATCCAACAACAAAACCATTGAAAATGCAAACCCGTGAAAGGAACATCTAACCTACTCGGTAATGTATTACCTGTTTTACTTAAAGGGGCATGGAACACGTTTGAGCTAAAAATGTTTAGATTTTAGATTTTCATTTTTAATGTTTGCAATGCCCACTTATGATATTTCTAATGGTCAGTAAAAATTTGAACGTCATTTGTTGAGTTACAAGTGAGATATAGCACTTATAAGTCTTCACGATGTAAACAAGGCTTGAGCTTTGTTTATTGTTTACATAAAGATTCTTCACAGAAAATACCATGTTTAAAACAAAATGAGATGTGAGAATCGCTAGGAACTGTTTAATTGTGTTCAGAATGAACTTGTAATATGAAAAAATTGCTTTAAACGGAACGTATACTAGCATATTCAATGTAGGTAAACAAAAAGATGACTCGAGCCTTGTTTACATAGTGAAGAATTCCAAGTGCTGTATCTCACTTGTAATTCAACAAATGGCGTTCAAATTTTTGCTGACCATTAGAAAATACCCTAAGTGAGCATTGTAAACATTAAAAATGGAGATCTAAAATTTGAACATTTTTAGCTCAGAACGTGTCCATGCCCCTTTAAATCCTTTCCAACACAATTAAGTTGAGTGTTATTTTCTTTCCATCGAGCAGAAACAGGTTTGATGCGCGCATCAATTCAATTATAGTGCGCATTGAATCCATTGATGCTTGCGTCTAATCAAATTAAAATGATTCCGGTTTTTTTAATAGGTACTATTTCAACTTTTACTGCCGTATTAAATTGAAAATAGTAGCCAGTTTAGTAATGTGTTGGTAAAGGTAAAAATTCAATATAAAATGGCGAAGTAACAAAGTATCAAACGTAACCATAGTCCACTAGTACCGGTAAGTACATGTAATTATTCTATACTTACTTACATGTACTTACTTACTTAGGCCTTAAGCCCCTGTGGGGCAAAGACCATCAACCACTGCCCGCCATCGTCCTCGATCCTGGGCGATCCTTTCCAGCTCTCCCCAGCTACAGCCGGTCTGTCTGGCGTCCGCCTCCAGGTCCCTCCTCCAGGTGTTCCTTGGTCTCTCTCTTCTTCTCTTCCCCTGTGGACTCCAGGTTAGGGCCTGGCGGGTGATGTTTGATGGTGACTTCCTCAGGGCGTGTCCTATCTACCGCCATCTTCGTCTTCTGATCTCTTTTTCTACGGGCACTTGGTTTGTTTTCTCCCAGAGATCTGTGTTACTGATGGTGTTTGGCCAGTGGATCTTCAGGATTCTTCTATTTGAACATATTTTATTGTATATAAATACATATACAAAAGGTTTGAACACAAGTTCTTACAATTACGAGGTTCTCACCTATAAAACAACTGTCAATATATACTAATTACAATAAGTAGACATGATAATTTGTAGTTACATTAGAAAGAAAAATAAGTAATACACATGTGATGGTAATTTGATTAATATATAATTGATGTGAGGTAGTCATACAGTAAATCTACCAGAAAGGATTCTTCTTAGGCAGCCATTTATGAAGGTTTGAACTTTTCTGATTGGTGGTCTTGTAAGTTTCTCGCATTATTCTATAGTAAAGATGTATCGTTACAATATAGTATACAGGTATATGATTTGAGTCAAGCACGAATAATTTGATTGCTACCTTTAAAATTCAGTAAAGTAGATGTGTTATTTTAAAGTTAGATTTGTAGTTGTGCAATCTCAGGACGTTCAAATTACAAAATTAACATTTTACTAATACAAAAGGCCCGATACCTTGATTACAGAACACAACCGATCCCGAACGCGGAATATGCACGAGAACGGTTTCGAGCCCCCGAGGTTTCGAGTTGCACCTTTATGGATAGTGTGATCGAAAAACAAGAACACGTTCGTGCGCACCTGTTCTCGTCGTTCACGACCCTAAGAACAGAGCACAAGACAGTTTCGAACGCACTCTTTCTACGACACAACCACAAAGAGACCGCCCTCTGCAGCCGATATAAACGATGTCATACTTGACGACATATTGTTCGTTTTGTTACGCGGTCCTCATGTCGAACCCTTGCTCAACTTTTAGGCATAAAATCGTATGCATTTAGGAATAATGGTAATCAGAATGTGGAGGAAAAAATCGAGGAATTAGTTAGTGAAGCAGCAAGGTTAAAAGAAGAACCGGTATACTCCAGAATGAAGAGAGAAAAAACTCGGACTAACGAAATAGGAGACTTATAAAGAAGACATGGTCAACAGACAACAGGCATCTTTTTCCATATGTGATTGCAAAACAAACACTGAAGTAGAATCATTAGAGGTGAGGGGAAAAAAATCGAGGTTGTACATATATTTGTAAAAGCATGTAAAATATTAGGAAAGAATAAAGTCCGATCATGGATATTAATGGAGAAAGACTGACAATGTACGAACAAGCCCGATGTAAAAGAATGAGTAATTCTAAACTAAAATCTTTCTAACCGTATATTCTTCAATGTAGTAATTAAAACTAGTGATGTCGATGGACGAAGCTGCTTTGAAAATAAATCAAAAATGCCATTTTTATTTCATTAGGGCCGACTAGTATCATTTTTCAATGTGTTGAATTTTCAGGAAAATGAGCGATGCATCGGATTAATCTCGCAGCACAATGGTGTGGTGATCTATTGATTTTTGAAGAATTCTCGCAGCTTCTTTCATCGAATGCTTTATGTAAGCGATACGTGGTCGTAAATGTGAGTAGTTTTCTCCAAACTATGAAGGACGCTCTCCAGTCCCCGTCTGCACTGAGTCAAGATGGTTGTCTTACACACGAAGGCTGTTCACCGGCAGCAGACGACAATCGCTTGTTAACATCTGCAGACAAAGAGTCCATCAAAATTACAAGGAAGTACGTACCCGTGCTAACAAGACCAAAGAGACCACGTGCATCCGGGAGAGTTCGGTATGTGTACCTAGTTTCTGGCTGTCTACTGTTTGTGGTGTCTTTGGTGCTGATGGTGGCGGGGACCATAAGAGTCAACCAGTGTAACAAGGAAGAAGAGGTAAGACAATCAATCGCACGCTTATTGATGAATTCTGAATCCATCCTGATGAGATAATCCGGATTGTTCGATAAAATTCTAATCAATTAGCATATCCATATGAAATGAATATTAAAAAACACACCATGTTTTTGGTATTTTAATACAACTTCAAAGAGATGGGCTTAAATGTAGACCTGAACATCTTTTTTTTTTCGCCTTGCTTGCTTGATATTTGCAACCTTTATGGGCACACCGATAAAATTTCGAGATTTCAAAAATTTAAAGTCAGTCAGGAGACTGTTTTCATGCAAAGACTCAAACTCGTTGGAATTTCCTCTTTTCTAACAAATCGACAAGCATTAACCCTAAGAAACCTTACTTATTTTTCATTAATTTATTCTTCAGCCATGAATATCTCCTTTGAAACCTCTATTAAAAGATTACGTAGAGCAGATGATGCCATATTCCGTACATTCAACCCACTTCTATTGCAAGTATGAATTACGAAAATATTGCATTTCTTGGTGTATCATGTCTAGTGTGTATTGATTTCAGAGGAAATGGGAAGAACGTTTCATCGAAGAAAATGTTGGTAAGTAAGGCAACCAACTTCCTCTTCTAATGGCGACTAATTGCACTTAGTCTCAGTAAACTGTCAATTTATGCCGAAGAAACTGTTGTACAGTGTATTGTATTCATTCAGATTGACGTGATCTTGCACGAAATGAATAGTGCGAGGACTCAAGATTGTTATTGTAACCAAAATAGCATCAATTTCACACCTGTGTTTCTTATTCTACTGGAGACTATGGCCTGCAATACACGCTGACACACTTCATGAAGCGCGTTGACGTTGCAGTTCATACCCTCATGTATTCTTACATTCTACTTTCATTTTTGTCGAAATTCCCAGCCTTTAAAATAGACGTACTATATTTATCACGTAGTTCTTGTTTACAACCTGTAGCGCGTTCGCGAGGAAATGCCTATCATCACAATTTGTAAAGGTATCAAAGGCAAAGGCATTGGAAATGTAATACTATTTGAATATGTCTGACTTATAAGTTATCATTTAAACATGTTTTGTGTTAAGTATATGTACTTGTATATATTATATGTTGTTGTTTATATTGTGTATCAACGAAAATGTGGAGGTAACGAGCAGTACTAATCAAGCTCATAAATCCTATATGGAACATAAATTGAGAAATTGTCAAAACGGACCCTGGGTATACCAGAGGTGGGATCAGGTGCCAAAAGGAGGAAGCATTCCCTGTCGTGAGCTCTATATCGGGTAAACAGAGTAATCCGTAGTCAAAAGCAGTGTATGGAGAACGGCCTAACAACTGGTATGAAACACGTCAGACAACATTTGACCCACTGACAGGTTGTATTGGCAAACTAGATCGTTGTTGCGACCGTAATTTTCGAAATGCTGATTTCAAACGAGATTGTTACATCAACTTGTTTGTAAATAGCCTGTCTCGATTTATAAACTTATCATACGCAGAACAAGCTCTTGTATATCGAATCAGTTGAGAGACATACGGACCATATGCAGGTGATAATGAAATATTGCTACATAAATATGAAGTAGCTGAAACCATTCCTTTTCATAAAATTGAGTTGTTACTTTGCCATTATTGTCTATGTTTAACAAAACATCTAAGTACGAAGCAGATGTGGAAGACTCTGGTTTCATTTATTTATAGCTCACTTGGATATATCGAATCCACATTAAAGTCATTAATGAAAATCATTATTATTGATAGATGTATGCTGTTATTATTAATTGACGATTAATACAAAAGGTTATTCTTCAAAACATAACCAAATGTGTATCAAAGCCGATTGGTTGCGCCTATTAATTTTTTAGTAAATTTTTGCTCTACACTTGCCCGTTTATATCTGATAAGTATGACAGCGGAATGTTATCTTTATGTCTGGAGTCCTTCACATGATGTCACGCAGAGTTTTCTGAACTTTCTGTCAACAGATCAGTTTGTTTCCACGAACAACTTTGCCCTTGAAAAACCAACAAAACAAAGTTCAGACCACGTGGAGGCGACCAGAGGTTCCTCAGCCCTAGCCGTGGACGGAGACAGCCAGACCTGCTCACAAACAGGTAAAGTAAAAACCATGATAACTAGTTAGAAAAACTAACAATCGAGGAAAGTAACATGCAATCTTTAAAATGGAAAATTGTGCTTATAAAGTGTTGATTATTTGCAGTGAGCTGTCTAGTAAGCTTCAATAGATGTATATATAGATAGTCAATGTCAGTCAGTTGATGAGAAAAGATTAGCAAAAAATAACCGGAAGTAATCATCAAAAGTACTATTTAGCCCGGTGTCACTTCGTATTTAAACACAAGAACAACACTCATGAGGAATTGACTAATTGGACCGTTAGCAGGTAGTTGGTTAATTTGGCAAACACGGGCATAATAAAACCGAGAGGTAAGCATTGAAAGTTACCCGGGAATAACATCAGCTGGTCAGCCCAGCGGTCAACAAACCTGTTGTGGTTGTTCAGCAGTAGAGCGTTCGCTTTGTGACCGCGAGATCGAAAATTGCCATGGCCGCATCAAACCTAACGCGTAAACATGGGCAGTAATTGTTCCTTCACCAACCGCTCATAATGTAGGAGTGAGTGCCATGGGTCTTTCGGATGTGAACTTAAAACGGAGACCCCATGTTATGGCACGTTAACGAACTCTCATGCTACGGCCTTGATCGCTAAGCATAGGTCTAAAGTGGGAGTTTACTTATAGCTGGTAATATCTCAATATCAGGGAAAAGTTCTAGAAATTATGTAAATCATAGAAATAATGAAGCAAAAACAGTGATAAGTACAGAGGAATAAAAACAAGTCAGTGACCCGGTAATCAGAGAGATAACAAAAACAGAATAACAAACAGGAAGTCAGTGACTTAGTAGTCATAAATCACTAACAACCAGAGACATATAACAGAGAGATAGATCTCTTTATGTCTCTGCAACAAAAAAAACAACAAAAAAACAAAACAAAAAAACAAAAAAAACAAAAAAAACCACAAAACAACAACAACAACAACCAGCAAAAAACCAACCAACAAACAAATAAACCCAACCAAACAACTAGCAGGAAGGTGTGACCTAAACAATCAAAGGGACAGCAATAATCAGAAAAACTAACAGGAAGTTCAATTCGCAACCTAACATTCAAAAGGAAGTGGGTGGCATAATGATTAAAACAATAAGCAAATTACGAACAGGGATTCAATTACCATGTAATCAGAATAACAACAAACAGTAAGTACCAGGAAATCAGGAAATCAGTGACATGATAATTAGAAGAAAACCAGAAGGAACGACTAACTGTCACGAGAAACCATACCCTGGTGGCTAATTATATATATGAAACACTAGTAATCAATTGATTGGATTGAAGTCATGTAAATATGTACGGTGTTAGTAAGCTAATCAATATAAAGTACCGGTATAGAATGTTTTTGGCACTATTCCATGATATACACTAAATCGGTCATAGTGCCGTTACCTTTTTTGGTCAATACTGTGTTATGGTTGTTTTTGAAGTACAGCTCTACATTTCCACTTTTTTGTTGTTGCTGTTTTAGATGAGGAAATTTGGCCATGGTGGTGGGTAGACTTAAAGACCATCAGACCAATAGAGGCAGTCATTATCAAAGGAAGTCCTGATCAAGGTATCATTCAACAACTTACCCCAGAAAAATTGTGTTTTTATGCTCCCGCCATCAAATCGTTTGGACATGTAGTGTTACCCCATTCCGTCATCGTTATTTTTTCCGGACAACTTATGGCTGTGCTTGTAAATGATTGACGACCTTCTGATCAAATTCGAGTTTTACACAGATTGACCGATTTTCACTAAAGCTACTACTCTTTCTAATTATTCGACGTTTTCCGTACTGTGAATACCTTTGTATTTTAATTGGTGACTTAAAGAACATGTTCATTGGCCTATTTCAAAAAAATCATAATTGCCTTTAGACTTTATAAATTTCTAAATATTCAAGGTTTTCCGGATCTATTTTTACTCTATTATTAATGAAATCAGTTGTATCAATTACAGGGACCAGTTATAGTCATTTTTTCAAAAGGAGTTTATTCACTTAAGCAATGTGATTTTGTTAAGTCGCCCAACCCAAAACGGAGTTTTGGCAACTTATTGTTTTTGTTTCCGTTCCAAACTTTTGGAGAATTTGTCCGCACGATTACGGAGAAATGCCTCAAACCAATCGAGACGAAACTTTCTGAGGTGGATAGAGGGTTTGGCTCGAAGGGGTGCATTCAACTTTGAATTAATGGGTTCAGCCCGGGGTGCTCTGGGGGTCATTAAGTGCAAAATACAAACTTGACAGAAGGACATCGTGTGATATATCAAATTGAAGGTCTCCACGAGTAGAGTTCAACCTGGGGTGTCCGGGCGTATTCAAGTGCACACAGTTTAGCTCCGGGGGGTGTTCTAAGTCATTTTAAAAGTGCTAAATAAGGAACATTGACCGAAGGGTATCGTGTGACATCAAATTGAACGTCTCCACGAGTAGAGTTCAACCTGGGGTGTCCCGGGGTCATCAAGTGCACACAGTTTAGCTCCGGGGGGGGTTCTAAGTCATTCTAGAAGTGCTAAATATGGTACATGGACGGTAGGGTGTCGTGTGACATCAAATTGAACGTCTCCACGAGTAGAGTTCAACCTGGGGTGTCCCGGGGTCATCAAGTGCACACAGTTTAGCTCCGGGGGGGGTTCTAAGTCATTCTAGAAGTGCTAAATATGGTACATGGACGGTAGGGTGTCGTGTGACATCAAATTGAACGTCTCCACGAGTAGAGTTCAACCCAGGGGGGGGGGGTCATGTCATTGAGTGTAAAATTTAAAATGATCAAAGGGTATTATGTGACATATCAAATTGAAGGACTCGACAAGTGGAGTTCAATCCCAGGGTGTTACGGGGTCATTAAGTGCAACATTAAAATGCTCTCTGAAGGGTATCTTGTGACATAACAAACTGAAGGTCTTGACGAGTAGAGTTCAGCCCGGGGGTGTTACGGGGTCATTAAGTGAAAATGGAAAAAGTACTCCGAAGGTTATCTTGTGACATATCAAATTTAAGGTCTTGATGAGCAGAATTCATCCCGGGGGTGTTACGGAGTCATTAAGTGCAATTTTTTAAGAATTGAACAAAGGGTATCGTGTGACATACCAAACTGAAAGTCTGGACGAGATTTCAGCTTGAGGGGGGGGGGGGTGGAGGATTTGGGCGACTTGTGTGTTGGCATCCCAACACAATTATCACTAGCTTTTATTTTTCTTGCTTTTATCTTTGTAAAGGATTGTGAATTGAGCAGCTTGTTTTTAATACTTCTAGTGTTACATTTTGTTTAATGTTGCCAAAGTAAAGCCATATTTCATATGAATATTACAATTGACACGTTCAGCGCTATTCACAAAGTTCAGTACATTGATTTTGCTTCGAGTATCACTTTTCTTACACCAAAACGAATGGATCATGTATATGAAAACATGATACGTCGAATTGTAACTACACCTTAGGTTGGGAAAATACATGTGTTCCAAACATGTATTTGAGAAATAATTGTTCTTTACTACAGGTCTTCGAAATCTAAGTATTACGATTCAGATGACTGAGCCCATTTTTACTTACGAAAACTCGAGCAACCCCGCTCCTTGTTACATCCAGACCGAGGTTTCCACGTCTATCATAACCACGTGCGGCTATAACGCCAACGGAAGGTAATGCGGGGTAATTTACTAGTATCATTCATGATATGGTATTTTTATGTAAACTATAGGTATTGATATAAAGATACAACTTTGTAATCAAATCTGTTTTTTCAAAAATTGCTCGTATAAATCAATTGATTTTTATGGGTGGATGGATTCATATTCTCCATGTATATACAGCCAAACTTCGTTATCTCGAACTCAATGGGACTGGTGAGAACAATATTCGATCGGAGGACTCGAGGTATCGAGGGTAAAATACTTAAAGAAGGGTTGGTTGGGACTTTCAAATCAATTCGATATATCCATGGTATTCGAGATATCAGTGTTCGAGATACCGAGGTTCGACTGTATATACTAGTATTACCCTTTCTTAATTTTGAAGAGACATGACATACTCAAGATTGCGTATTTCTATACGTTGTCTAATTTTCCTTACAACTTTCTACAGATATGTAGTAATCCGGCGAGGCACAGATGGATACAGGAGTCCCCAGTCCTTGTTACTGTGTGAAGTAGTGGTGACACAGAGAGTATGATAGTGTTATGTACCTATGTACCGACAGTACCTGCTGTCCGCGGACTCGTATTTGGGAGACTGTTTTTTATTTGGTGTAACAGAGAGAGAGAGAGAGAGAGAGAGAGAGAGAGAGAGAGAGAGAGAGAGAGAGAGAGAGAGAGTCATTTGTCATACTGGTTTATCAGAACTGTCTTGAATACTAACCCTGGCTATTTGAGAAATGTTTTTCAGCTATTGCTCCATGAAATATACTAGTATGTCGGTGTAAAGGTGCTCGGGGTATATCATCTCATATACTTTCAAATACTGAAAGACATTTCTTATATTTATATTTTAATCACTTTAATTGCATTTTGATAATAAATCTGTATTGTACTTCTAATTCAGTTGTGTTTATGCGCAGTGATTGTAGCTTATACCAACCTTCTGTTTCAGCAAGATTGTTAAGGATAAACGGACTGAATGTAAATGCAATGCTTTTGCTACATGCTAAAGATGCACTAAAACATCCCGTAAAGCTTTCATGGAGAAGAAAGCAGATTCAACCATGAGTTGGGGGACTTTACTGAAGGCATCGTCCTTTTGCATCGTATGATTAAAAGGTCCTAGATTAAAACCGTGACGGGAGACAAATAGATAAACCAAATGCTAGATGTGTGTAAACTATTCCAAAATAGGTTAAGTTCAACAATTTGTCAGTTTTTCAAACATGAAAGAAAATTAGACAAAATCCTCGCATACGCTGATCTTCAAGTAGTTTACAAAGGCCGTGTAGTTACAGGGACCCAATATTGGGACTTGATCTTTTTGTGATCAGAATCCAGTTTACGTACACAAAAATGAGTTCTGTCGCAACGAAATAATTTTTGTCTTATACAAATACAGGTATGTTGTACATAATTGTTTTATGGTAATTTTATTTTTGTGATGACGATTGCTACACAAAATTATCTTTCAGTGGACAAAAATCATATTTGTCTTGACAAAATTCATTGATTGTTCGTCCTTTGCAAATCATAGATTATATCTAGTATTATCTACCCATGAACTCAGGAAAATCAAGTTAATTAATGATTTGTACAACTCGTGCAAATCATATTGATATTTCCAGATACGTACACTCCTATTCGGAAAATCTATGAGAGAGTGTAGAAAGATCATAAGCCAAGTGTACGGCGAAAGTTAACATTTCCTTACAAAAAAAATAGGGTTGCGGAAGGGATGATGAGAGTATGACCGAGTAAGTCTTTACATACCGCCCTCGTTACTATTGAATATTTCATATTAATTGATATAAATTACCCATCTGAAGGTCTATAAGCTACTTATTGTACACCTATCAAAGATAAAATTTTATATTTTGATTAAATCCCCCCTACATAGATAAGTACCTACTCGTACACCTATCAAATAAAATTTCCTTCATATTGATTGATTAATTCCCCATCATATAATTAAAGTACCTATGACAACCTGATCAAATAAAATTTTTCATTAGTTTTTGATTAAATTCCCCCTAATAATACAGCTACACTAATGTTACACCTATCAAATAAAACTTTTCATATGTTTGATTAATTGTCCCTCTATATAATATAGATACCCTTATGTACACTATCAAATAAAATTTCCATATTTGTTGATTAATTCCCCTAATATATAAGTACCCATATTGTACACTATCAAATAAAATTTTCATATTTTTGATTAATTCCCCATAATAATAAGTACCTATGTAACACATCTATCAATAAAATTTTCATATTTTGATTAATTCCCTAATAATAAGACCTATGTAACACCTGATCAATAAATTTCTCATCACACCAAATTACTTTTTATCCTAGTTGATTTACGACAACATTTCACTGTTCACATCTACAATTCAATTTCATAGCAGATCCATCAGTACACACCACAAACTGATCAATGTTTTTAGTTTACTAATACTACGACATGTGTTTTACTATCGAGCAAAAATTACATAAATTGTGAAAAAGATGGATTCCTCAAATTTCAAACAAATCAAATGATGATAATAAATATTTCTTTTAAACTCTACTTGATACAAAGTAATTTTTTATGATGTATTTTTTAAAGAATTCTAAATTAAGAATAAACTGAGCACAAAGTCGCTCTGAACTGTTACAATGCAATCAGTGACAGATAAGGAACGATGTAACTGAAATAGCACAGATCAATTGATATGAAAACTGCACTGACGTGGCTTCAAATTGGTCAATACAACATTTTACAGGTCATTCAAATGACCTCGATACATGTAGATGTCCTGTCTCGTCGGGTTTTTTTTTTTTTAGAAAAAAAAATTCTAATGGAATAAATGAAAGGAAAGCATGATATTGATTAGCGATGTTCATTGTATTATGCATTTAGATTATTTATAATAGGATAAAGAAAATTGGTAAAATGAAAACCGTGGAAGATGTAAACATCTTGAATTGTCTAAGTACTGAGTACGTCTTGCAAAAACTTCATATCAAGTTGTTTACTGATATATTCAATGTAGAAATGAAAAACATCAATGACAGCAATTAAAATGTATCATATTTAGACATTTCACTAGGAATTATTCTTCCGAAACAATAAAAAGTAAGTACTCATTTCCCATTCGCACTTCCCCGTGGGGATCAGGGTTAGAATAGATCCTCAGTACTCTTTGCTTGTCGTAAAAGGCGACTGGATGGGTTGGTCCTTCGAATGAAACCGCAGAAACCCAGGTCCTGTGTCCCAGCATGTGTGGCTCGATAAAAATCCCTCCCAAACCAAATCCCGTACCTCCAGCCCTTCACCGGCAATGCTGACGTCTCCATTCGAGTGGAAAATTCGTAAGCGGGACCTACCATAACATACAATCAATTATCCAATCTCTTCAGGCTTTGAACCGGATCACAAATTGAATAAATCAACAGTTCTTTTAGACTTCAACTGTGTCTTTCTGGTAAATCTTGATTTGGATGATCTTGATTTGCGTTCAATATCAAATAAAGGGTCTGATAATTTATTGACGTAAGGAACTGTATCACAAGTTCATTTCCCAATGAATGAAAGGAGTGTTCGGTTAATGTCCGGTACAACTGGCCGATGGACACAAAACGTATGCAAAAAGGACACAGCGGACGAGCGAAATTTTGGGATTGGCTCCATCCGTTTTCACCCGCTCCAGAATTGGATATTTGCGAAAACAGGATGGAAAAGATCGGACGAGGGTAGTATGTAGCGTGGATGTTGAACGGATGTTCATCGGAAGCCTAGCGGATGGAAGTGGATGACAGCTCTGAATACTCTCGACATACTCCAGACATCCTAAATATACGAAATACATCCCAGATACAAACTTTTGTCCGTTTGAATACTCTATATACGAAATGCATACGATTATATACTTTCTATTTCCGTGCTACTAATGATGTATAGATTTTCCTTATCTACCCCCTCTCCGTTTTCAGCTGTAGCGGATGCGAGGATGCTCAGAAGATACAGCACACGTTTTACGGATGACAACGGACATGGAATGTTTGTTGCTCGTATATGTCGCGGATTGACATCGTACACGGCGGAAAGTCCATCCGTTCTAAAGGTTTTGTGCAGTTTAAAACTTTTTTCACGGATGAAATCACAGTGGACGGATGTTCGATGGATAGAGCGTATGAAATACGTATGCAATGAATACATATGGATGCATAGCGTTTTCCAACGAATGGCAGGATTTTGTTACGTTTTACATCCTCTTTGCATCTGTAAGTGCAGCAGGACCGGAGCTTTAGGTTTTCTATAATGGTAATGCTGGTATTTGAATGGGCTAGATGCTATTGTGTTCCAACATTGTTTGACGTTTAATGGGGGATTTTGAAAATAAAATAAATAGCTCATACTGTTGAATAGTTTGGAGTAAACACTCCCTTCTCAAGCCTCCAGAGGGAACGTTTTCTCTAAATCATGCAATACCATGATTACCATCTCATTACGAAGGAAGTCGTGTATAGATAAGATAGATCACTGAGTAAGATAAGAAATCTAACGTCCGGAATTGGGACGTACGTTGAAATGATGTGGCTAGTGGTTTTGGTTCTGATTGCGGCATTTTCGCCGTCGAATGCTCGGATGTTGAGCGAGGACCAGGCTGAAGTCCTTCATAACGTCCATAAACGTAAGTGATTTCCAGTATTTTGAAAACCATGACACAGATGTTTAGCAGAGACGTGTTCATATAGAACGTCTTTCAACAGTTAGAATTTAAAGTTGAACATTTAGTAGTTTCTTGACAGCAAATTGCTGCTTTGTAGGTTTCAGTGTTTGTTATGACGACCTTGGTTGCTTCAGTACCGGAAGTCCCTTCTGGAGTATTCACAGACCCATTAATTTCGTTCCTCAAAGGCCGGAGAAAATCAATACTAGGTTCTTCCTGTACACAAGATCTAACAAGATTCACTACTCTCAGCTCATTGCCAACGACTTCAACAGCATCACAAATTCTCATTTCGATGGAACCAAGAAGACTAAAATTGTGTCTCACGGTTTTTTGGAAAATGGCTTCACAAGCTGGATGGTGGTAAGTGTACATTCCAAACAACTGCTAACTAAATCTGGTTACACTTTCGAAAAGTACAAACTCCTTTACTTTTCACAGAAAATGAAAGACGAGTTCCTGAAGGCAGACGATTTTAATGTTATTCTGGTTGACTGGGGCGGTGGATCCTCACTCCCTTACACACAGGCTACCGCAAACACACGCCTTGTTGGTGCCGAAATAGCCAAACTCATCTCCGTCCTGCAGGTAATCGGTCAAAATTAGATGTAAATTGTAAATTTTAATTTATATTTTCAGATATATTTAATTGATCAACAAAACGTATGTTCATTACATCTCATGTTGTTCAGACAACTGCCAATGGTGATCCATCGAAGATGCATATAATTGGACACAGTCTGGGGGCTCACATCGCAGGATACGCGGGAGAACGCACACCAAACCTCGGGAGAATCACAGGTGCAGTGTAGAACTTATAAACAGGGTGCTAGTTTGCTTTGTTTGTTTGTCCAATTTGTTTTTCCCATGAATTTGAAACCGTAAAATGCCTCTTCGTTATCATGATCAGGAAGACTTCTAGATTTTTTTCTCCAGGTCTTGACCCTGCTGGTCCCTATTTTGAGAATACTGACAAGGACGTCCGTTTAGATCCCACTGACGCCATCTTTGTAGATGCTCTCCATACAGACGCAGAGAAACTAGTCCCAAATATTGGTGAGTGCAAAAGCCTTATCAGATCAGAACTTTTTATGTTTCTTGTATTTTGTCTTCACTCATGTTTTTGTTTCATGCTCAGGTTTCGGAATGAGTCAAGCTGTGGGTCACGTAGACTTTTACCCAAATGGTGGTAGAGACCAACCCGGATGTAATGTTGATCCTTTGACTCATGTACAAGTACAAGGAGGGATATATGATGGTAAGCCTCATGCACACAACTTTAACCATTCCACAGGATAATCTTTATTTCCAGGTTTTGATCAAGTTAATTACATTGCAAACAGTATATCGGTATGTATTTAGTCTGATGACACACTTACAAAATAGGACTTGTTCAGCCAGGAACATTTTGACTATATAGATCGTCATACATAGATTCAGAAGCCTGCACTTAGTAGATTCCATATAACAATACCCAATAATTATACAACTAAATGAATTACTTCTAATTTAGGAGGTAAACAGTTCATCGCTTGTAACCATCTTAGAGCATACGAGTATTTTACGGAGTCCATCAACAGTGTCTGTCCATTTGAGGGCTACAGTTGTGATTCCTATGATCATTTTAAGGTATGGTGTCTTAAAATTTACCGTAGTTGATAATGAAATGGAATTGTTCACTAGATCTTGTACCCCCCCCCTTTTTTTTAAATATGGAAAGGATGGAACTTGTCACGTGGACTGTTCAGTGCTCGGTAGCTGTGGCAAGATGGGTTTGCATGCTGACGAGTTGAAATCGGTGAAAAGCGCACACGGTAAAAAGTTCTACATGGAAACAACATCCCGGGCTCCTTACTGCGGTGAGTTTTAGGACGCCTTTATCTCTTTGATTTTATATCTGGTGCAAAATGTAACACTAGTATTTAAACTTCAGTTTAGCAATGAAAGACAATAATTTTTTTCAGATTTTGTTATGTTTAATCCAAATTTTTGTATATTATTAAAAGAAAATAAATCTTCACCACAATCTAATGTATGTATACAGAGTACCATTACGTCATCCGGGTTACTTTGGGTAATCCTTCTGGATCTCACCAATGGCGTGGAGAGCTTAAAGCCAACGTCCATGGCACTCACGGACAACTGGGCCAAAGACTTGTCACCGACGAGTATGTGCAAGTTACAAGAATGGTTAAACCAGTCTATATATAACGTTGAACCGAGAATACCAGTGATACTTTATACATTGTATTGGTATCATGAGAGGTTTTGCTTTTTGGAAAAACCTTGATTTTCTCTTTTATCACCCACCATAAATGGTACTTTTTTATTTCTTGAAGCAACGTCTATTTTGATCCGGGCCAAAGCTATTCTTACGTCATCGCAGTTCCGCACACCATTGGTACAATTAAAGACGTCTCACTTCAGTGGGTTCACCACGGGGTGAGTGTGAACCCGTTTCAATGGAATCCATTCAACCTTAGACATCCAACACTGTACTTCCAAAGGGTGGAGGTCATTGCAGGAGATAGTAATCAAAAGTGAGTGTTTAAAAACAATCAGCAAACGTATATATAATAAGTAAAACAACGAAATATACAATTTTCAAATTTTATAATCTTGGCTTGAAGTATAAATAATTCAAACTTTATCGTAACATAAACTTATTCTAAATATTCATTTGCATTTGTAGAGCCGCATTCTGTAGTGTCTCTGGAACAGAAAGCCAAGTTCAAAGAACTCTTAGCACCAAGTGCTAAAACTATTTTAACCACAAAGTGATCTATTGTTTATCATTAAATAAAATTGCATGAGGTTGGTTAAGTCTCTCTTTTTTTTTTCTCTTACATCCGCCATCTTCGCTAACAAAGAGTACCGACCATTTCTCTTATCACCACCCATTAGCAGATGTTATCAGCGTTTCATAATTGCAGCACAGCCCCCAATATTAAATCATTTGCATTTCCAAATTAACAAACTCTCAAACAACTATAAGAACGACATCCAAGACGTTCATGCTTAAAATGAATCGTTTGTCGCCAGAGGAACGGGAAGTAGCAAACCGCTGCAGCCTTGCAAGTTGTCCTATTGAAAGTACGGAAAGCAATGTAAATTCTACTTGTATATTTCACTCATGTTAATCTCATTTTGACAATTCTGTTACGATGATGTAGGAAACTTGAAAAATCACAAAAGGTACTGGTATGTATTGCTATCTACACAACCTACAGATTATCGCCACCACCGTGTTTATATTCTCTTACAAGTGGTAGTATGTTTGACGCACCACCGTCTTTATATTCTCTTACAAGTGGCAGTATGTTTGATGCACCACCGTGTTTATATTCTCTTACAAGTGGTAGTATGTTTGACGCGCCGCCATGTTTATACATGTATTCTCTTATTGACGCATTTGAATTGGATGATGACATTTCATTAAACTCATTTTAATGAAGACCAGGATTTTTGCTCCTGTCGCCAGAGTTCCATTATGCAACTGAAAGACACTATTTAGTTTATTGGAATACGAGGAATCAAGCGATTCAAAGGTGTATGACGTACCAGAAACAATCGAAAGATATCATCACAGGAACCGATAATTTGTCCGTAATAATGATAGTAGGAATCTATACTACACCATTCCTATTTAAACACAGGAATTAAACATATTTTTATTCAAAACGTCGATTCAAATTAGTAAAGTGTTTCTCTATGTATAAAACACCCAGAAAAGCCACTTCTAAGAACATGTATTCACAAATACAAACGAAGCCTAACAAATACCACACAAATCCAATGCCGCAGTGCCGAGCTCTATAAGACATATCCGCACCCTTCGACAGTCCGCGGGAAGAGAGAGATAATCGCACGTGCGAGCTCAGAGTACACCGAGCCCGATCGAAAACCGCAAAATCAACCCCCCAAAATCACTACACTCCCCTCCCCCCATTCTTAGGAGGAATGTCCCAATTCTGATAAACCGGACCTTCAGCACTGTGGCTTACAATCAATTCAATAAATTTTACAGAATATATCATTGATTTAACCCTATGATTTACAATATAAATCAAATACGATACCAAATACAATACATTACTCTAATAAATCATAGCAAATTTAACAGTCCAAAAGGGGTAATTTACGTCGCGAAAAGTCAGTCACAAAGCACGGAAAATCCACACACAGAAAGTCATATCACGGGAAATCCACGAATAGGAACGTCACATCCACGGGAAATCCACGAATTGGAAAGTCACACCACGGGAATCCACATCACAGGGCAGGAATCGTCTAGGGACATCGACACCACAAGTTCCAGCAAGGAACTAACCCGCTTACCACAGCTGGGTTACTGCGACAGCAGGGTTCCCCCACCCGCACTTTGGGGCCTCTTGAGTGTGGCGGAGTTTACACCCCTCACACAACTCAGTAAATTTCTTCCGTACCCCCTTGCGATGACCGAACCTGGGTTGTCCCTGGTTCACTGACCCCTAACCGGGACTGCAAAACCAACAATCCATGACCAAGGGCAACTTGCACAACCCCTAGCAAAAAGCCATCCCGTTCATACACGAATTTTTGTCGGGTGGAACTCTCTCGCCCAAGAGGGAACACTCAATCCCACCAGAACAAACCAGACGACACAACCCCAGCAGCTGCGGGACCACGCTCAGTCAACGTCACGTCTGACCACCCCAATCATACTTGTCTGGTGCCTTTGGAACAGGCTCCTCCGCAAACAGATAAGCCACCGCCTCAACTACGGCTGGTGCATCTGTAACAATCAGACTGTGCTCAAGCAACAGTCTCCACCAAAGCATGCGCACTCTCACATGGAATGTCCACACAGACCTCAAAACGAGCTCATTGGTTAAATAAAAAGCGGAAGGTCATGTGATGTGTGGTCATTCTTTAGACATCCTTGCTCGCAGTAGGACGCTTTTCTCGTGTTCACGACAGATAGTTAGTACTCAACCGACGTCGACCTACTGGGAAGGTATTTTTAACTTTATTTGTTATGCCCTTGGTGGCGAGGGAACTTGGTGGTTCTTTTAGGCTAGGTGGCTATATATTTTTAGACCTGCCTTGGTGGCGGGGGAACCTTGGTGGTTCTTTTTAGGCCTAGGTGGCTATATATTTTTTAGACCTGCCTTGGTGGCGGGGAACCGTGTGGTTTTTTTAGGCCTAGGTGGCTATATATTTTCAGACCTAGGTGGTCGTGTGTTCGGCCTAGGTGAGCCGTTTTCGCCTTGGTGGCATTAGTCATGCAGACTACGTGTTCGTTTGTAAACTTTGGGAGTTCTTGTTGCTGGCCTTGGTGGCGAAGCATAGTTATTATTGCTCATATATAGTGGTTCTTGTCTTATATACTCTGGAGTGCAAACCAAGTTGGTCTTGGAGACACGAACTTGCAAATGCTTTCATTGACTGGCCGTCAAGTGTTAGAGCTTTAATCTGTTTCCGTGTGAGTGACGAAAGCGGTTCTATTTTGTTTTTATAACAGTACATTAGTTATGTACCTTTGTTTTTTAAAGCACATTTATTGAGAGAAATTCGAGGTGCTTTGATTGAGTTAAATCTCTCTGTTTAGATGGTGACGTCACATTTTTGTGCACATATTTTGATTTGTCTCGTACGTGGTTTTGATTATCAGAAATGAGGGACTTATTTATATGATAGGAACGTAATTCCTATGTCTTGCAATCCAACTTATCCAAGGGACACTGACGCCCTAGTGATTTATCACGCGGATTGTAGGCATGGGGATTCTTCCTTTGAGTGTGATTAGTGCTGGTTGTGTCGTCGGGCATTAGATTAATTTACTTATAATCTTAACAGAACATGAAGTTTGTCCAGATAGTATAATGCTTTCACGATAATTCCGACATGGGAGTTGAATATTGGTTTCAACCCTATGAATGTGAGATGAGGGAACAACGGGCATGGATTACGCTTGAAGGAAGAATCCCTTTGCCTACAACCCATTTACCTCGTGCCGAGAAAGTAATCAATGGTGATTTGAATTTTTGATGTTGATTCTTTGCCTTACGAGATCCTAAGCATTTTATTTCTGGTCATATTCACTCTTTTGTGTCAGAATGGGAATCTATTATAGATTGATACATTTTGGAATTATATTGATGACTTTAAATCATATTTTTATTGCATTAATGATGTATCCAATTGTCATTTTGGTTTGCTAGCTATACAGATCTTTAGGTGATGTGAATCTCGGATATCAGTACATGTATATTTTGATTTTGTTCAATGCACTCATTCTTGTTAAAGACAAGGAACATTTGTAATTTTCATGCTTTATCAACTTTGGGTTGCCAATAAATATGAATATATATTTTGGTTTTATTTTGAGTATTGGGAAGAGGGTTATTGAGTTTTTGTTTACATGATTGAATGGAATAGGATTGAGGAGATGCAGAGTTTTTTATGCCAGAACTAAACATGATCTGAATGCTGGAAGATATTAAACACTGAGGATAGGGTAAGAGCCTCATTGGTTAATATAAAGCGGAAGGTCATGTGATGTGTCGGTCATTCTTTAGACATCCATGCTTGTTATGGGTTGCATACTCCAGTGGGAGAGTAGTGGTAATGTTGATGATTGATGATATTTACCCACCCACCACTTGCCCACGAATTGTTTATTGGAGAAAAAAAATCCCATAGTAAACATGTACATGTATGCATTTCTAATCATGGTTGATGATTGATAATTTTATCTTAGTCCTATTGTCTATATGCTGCAAATATTGATACATGTCATGGGTCATGTTTACTATGGATGCAGGTGTTTTCATGTCCTCCAATATTCAGATTTCTGTCTCTGCAGTTTTTTATGCCCAGAACTAAACATGATCTGAATGCTAGAGATATTAAAACACTGAGGATGAGTAAAAGCCTCCATGAACAAAGAGGGCCCATGGGCCACATCGCCACCTGAGCACAGCTGCTTCACTAAGAAGAGCAGTAGTTTGGGATTTAGAATGTACACTGTGGACTATCTAACCTATGTCGGGTGGAGAGGCATTATCTCTGAACCAACTTAAGTACACTATCATGAAGCTTTCAGGTAAACATCCACTCTTCTGGTTCAATGAAAAAGATTTTTAAAGAATTTCTCTAATCTGCATGTAAACCTTTGGGCCTCATCATACCCCCGAGTGTCATAATTTAACAAACATGAATCTCCACTATATCAGGAAGTTTCATATAAATTTCAGCTTCCCTGGCCCAGTGGTTCTTGAGAAGATTTTTAAGAGATTTTCCCTATATATGCATGTAAAACTTTGATCCCTACTTTGTGCCCCATCGTACCCCCGGGGGTCATAATTTGAACAAACTTGAATCTCCTCTATATCAGGAAGATTCCACATAAATTTCAGCTTTCCTGGCCCAGCGGTTCTTGAGAAGAGTTTTTAAAGATTTTCTCCTCTATAATCATATGTAAAACTTTGATCCCCTATTGGGGCCCCATCGTACCCCCGGGGTCATGATTTGAACAAACTTGAATCTCCTCTATATCAGGAACTTCCATATAAATTTCAGCTTTCCTGGCCTAGTGGGTTCTTGAGAGAAGATTTTTAAAGATTTCCCTATATAATCATATGTAAAACTTTGATCCCCTATTGTGGCCCATCGTACCCCGGGGGTCATGATTTGAACAAACTTGAATCTCCTCTATATCAGGAAGCTTCCATATAAATTTCAGCTTTCCTGGCCTAGTGGTTCTTGAGAAGAAGATTTTCAAAGATTTTCCCTATAAATCATATGTAAAATTTTGATCCCCTATTGTGGCCCATCGTACCCTCGGGGGTCATGATTTGAACAAACTTGAATCTCCTTTAATCAGAAGATTCCATATGATTTCAGCTTTCCTGGCCCAGTGGTTCTTGAGAAGAAGATTTTTAAATGACACCACCTATTTTTGCATTTTCGTGATTATCTCCCCTTGATGAGGGCCTGGTCCTTTATCTTGAACAAACTTGAAGCCCCTTCACCAAGGATGATGTGTACCAAGTTTGGTTGAATTTGGCCGCACGGTTTGAGAAGAAGTTGAAAATGTGAAAAGTTACGACACGACACGACAACGCGACGAAGACGACAACGACGACGACAAACGACGAACGACAGACAACGGACAATTTTGATCAGAAAAGCTCACTTGAGCCTTCGCTCAGGTGAGCTAAAAACTTATCTTCGCCTGGAACAATCCAGACTCCCCAACAAACACTGGAGTGCGACCACATCTTCAGTCTCGTCTCAGCATCCGAGAACTGACCAACCTCCACGTTATGATTTCAGCCGGGATACGTGCGATACCTATCAACACCGTCAGACCATGCCCCAACCAGACAACCTGATACCATGTCAGATATGCCTCGACCTCAGTCAACAAACTGCCGCCAACTGGTACCGACTGCTCATGCCACCTACACCACCATACCTATATCAAAATCCTCAAACATGGTGGACGGATCAAAAACCAGAGTACTGCGTACCTCTACAGTTGTGTCAGATCACCATTCAGAAAATGCCAGAGTTACCACGAGAATCATACATTCAGGCAACCAATACTATCTGCTGGTGTTCAACTAGCAACTACCCTGATGACCAACACCAGCCTCAGCGCCCCTAGCCTACCACATACTTCTCGCATGTCCCGCGTAGCATCCTGGTCTGTGCCGACCCGTGTTCTCGAACACCTAAATCACTTCCGGCCAACTGAACACCTAAACTGTCGACCACAAACCTCCACTGCCTACCCCGACACACTACCACTCTGTTTCACTGGCATCTCAACCCATGACACACTGTCAACACCTAATACTGAAGCACCGGAGACACTTAAGGGTTACGGAGCACTTGCCCCGACCTAATTTGAACTCCAGTACCTGAAGATAGACCAATAGACTTGCACTGATTAGACAACTCGTGACACCCACCCGTTACCTACTGACCCGCTACACTGAAAGCCCCCTAAGGGTTTACGGAGCACTTGCCCCGATAATTTGAACTCCAGCCCTTGAATATAAGGCAGCTGATATGCACTGGCTGTCCTGCCATCAGACCTACAGCCCCCTATACGGACATGCCTAACCAATGGGAGATCTCACCTAGACCTGCACACTTTCCGTCACATGTCTGACGGGCCGAGCGCCAAAACAACACTGCTATTGTCTGCAGTTGCGCCCATATATTATTCTCACTTAGCTGGGACTCTAGCAACTGAGACGTAATCCAACTGACTGCCCCTGGAAAGCGTACTGGTGACTGGGGTCTCCGGAGGAATTTCGGCATGTGCGGACAGGCATGTGCTGGGATTGGTCCTGAAATCACTACCTATGAGTTCCCCTCACCCAATAATGCAAGACCAACGTAGGAAAATGATCTCCTGTATCCACAACAGAACTCACCCTCACCACTCTGGCGCCTTCTCGTTCGCCAGCTGCCTGTCAACTAAATGGCCAAGCTGTTTTAACCATTTTGATAAACCCTCACCCATCTGGGTTTTCATAGACCATCAGCTAATTACAGAAGTAACCAATCTGTTCTAAATGGTAGATAGAACCTCGAACAGTACAACGTGCTTCCCGAGTTTGTAGAATGGCCAGCTGATTGAACGTACGGTACAGCTGATC
The DNA here is from genome assembly GCA_903981925.1 of Ostrea lurida. Classification (NCBI taxonomy): domain Eukaryota; kingdom Metazoa; phylum Mollusca; class Bivalvia; order Ostreida; family Ostreidae; genus Ostrea; species Ostrea lurida. The sequence continues at coordinate 54,189 of CAJDSM010000195.1, forward strand.
GAGCTGATCAAGGGCCTCTAACCCGTACAGCTGAGCTTCACTATCCTCTAATTGGGTCAACTGATGAGTACTATGGTCTAACTGATCATCCGACCATGCCCCCTTGATTGTAAACCCTGGCAAGAAACTGCAGAATTAATTCCTCAAACTGCTCATCCTGATTAAGTCCAAGTCCCCCCTGTGGCCCCGCCATTCCATTCTCGGATATCCCACACGCCCCACGTGACGCTCATCCCCCGGAATACCTCTGACCCGGCGACCCTGCATCCCCTACCTGGGTACCCGCCAAGCTTCCCTGCTTGACTGCCTTTACCCCCCGGAATGCCCCGTCACCATAGCACCTCGGACTGCTACACCAGATAACCACATTGGAAATCAATTCTGTCCAGCCAAAAATCAGAGTTAAGTATCACTAAAATAAACTAAGGCATATTCCAAAATCAAGTCAGCCCATTGAAATAAATAACTATGGATCCGCGGCAGGTTGGACTAAATCCCATAATCTCGTCGCCAATAAAGTTGTTTCTCTCATGTATAAAACACCCAGAAAGCCACTTATAAGAACATCGTATCACAAATACAAACGAAGACTAACAAATACCACACAAATACAATGCCGCAGTGCCCGAGCTCTATAAGACACATCCGCACCTTCGACAGTCCGCGGAAGAGAGAGACAACGCACGTGCGAGCTCAGAGTACACGAGCCCGATCGAAACCGCAAAATCACCCCCAAAATCACTACTTAGCTTTCAAATTCTGCTTTCATCGCTGTGCGCATGAACAACGTCACTTCCGTTATCCCAGTGGACAGATAACTCGTTTTGGATGTCGATATTAAAAAAAAAAACAATTTATCTATTAGATATTGTGGTGTGATTGTATCAATATATAGATGTACTAACGAAAAATAAGGTTAAACATAATTTTATTCGACGATATGTAAACAGAAATATATGACTACCGAAGTGCATTGTTCATGGTGACGGCGAAAAGCTTGAGTGATCTTCGAAAAAATACCAAAATTCTGGGTGATACTCGTCAATGAGGAATTATTTTTGGTAGGTAATGATATAGATGTTGAACAATACTGGAACAGAAAGCATTTCGGGGTGGCCCCGCTGGGTGACAATAAAAGCAGAATTTCAGAACTACACTGTATTTTAAATCGTTGTTTGAATAAAATTGTGTTTTTAAATAGGGGTGGTATAGTATGACCCTGCTTTTAATATACCGGTTCCTGTGATATTATCTAAAATAAATATTAAGAAGAAGAATTTGAAACGTTATATGACAAGTTAAAGTTTTAAAAAAGACAATATTTAATGGTCTCAGAAAAGCATGATGCAATTATTTCACAGTTCCAACGCTTGCATGTTTTGAAAAAAATCGGCTCCCAGGGTTAGCACTTTACTCTCTGGCAGTATTAACATAATTAATAAGGAACGAGCTCTAAGATGTTAACTATCCTTTTTGCCTTCTTAAATACAATACTATAATATTGCAACATTTATTGGCAAATGAAATCAAACAAAATAACAGAAACAGTTTTAAAATATGATGACATAAAATATGAATAACATAACAATAAACACACGTCTCTATCGAATGGTAATTTGTCACAATCTGTTTATGTACAACAGTTTATAATTGAAAAGTATTAATGTATTATCACTGCCTATTGATTAGATATATTCGGCTTTAATCAAAAGAGATACACGCTACAAACAAGCTGTCGATGCATGGGTAGATAACATCAAAGTTTAATTGAAAACATAAGGAAAATATATGGCTAGATTTGACAAAACGTCCGATCTTCTTAAAACTGAAGATTTTATTATTTTTATATAAATCTTTCATTCCATCAATTTCACAGTTTTGAGCGGAAATACAAGTAAATGGAACATTCTCAAAAGTTTTTAATTTGGAAAATGTATTCGGTTTATCAACTACATGTAAAATCAGTTTGCAGCACGTATTTTTATGAATAGCCGAAAAGTCTGCAATTGGTTAAGTTATATAACTTAAATTTGGTGTAATAATTGCCGTTTTAAAATCGTGTTTTGTGATTGGTCAAATTGACACAATATAAAGACGTTACTGACGAAACAATATGGAAACGGAAAGCATAAGCAGAACTACATTGTCTATCTGAAAGCCAAAGGCAACATACATGACGAACACCTTACATTCACACCCCAAAGCATTGAAGTGCGCCGATTGTTGTGAAAGCCCCTCTCTGTTTCTTGATCACCTGTACTCATATCAAACAGATAGTCGTTGTCAAAATTTGAATTTAGTGAACAAAAGCTTGCATCTTTTGCAGTGTACGCAGTATGCAAAATGCTAAGGTTATTTAATAAATTGAAATGCGCGCCAAACGCTGTTGCAGCCGCTTTTTCCTAAGCCACGCCTGGCAATAAACACGCCTATTGTATGCGCTCCCTGTTCCACAGGTTTCATTCCTAAAAGACAAGAACACAAATAGAAGCAAACACAAAAGCAGAAAAAAAAAGTTTCATCTGTGATTAGATATCACTTGAAATCATGCCTCAGTCATTACAACTTTTATGTCCTGAAGACATTGAAAAGACCTGACATTGTGTGGCAAAACGGTGCAATGAATGAGGCAAGTTCAGTGGCATCTAGACAATGTGGGAAATTTCCGGTTCCGGTTGCCGATTTGACAGTTTCTTTAACAACCAGTGTTAATCCAGGTCCCATTGACAGTACCTGGTCCAATTGTGACATAGCCATCCTCAGATCGCTACCTTAGGAAAATAAGGTTTGTGTTATTAATACATTCCTGAAGCAAATTTTTGTTTCTTCTCACCATTTTTTATAATCTATTGTAAATACTTTAGTGAGTTTTACCCTTTCCCGCTGGAAACAAAGAATGGAAAAAAATATATTGCCGTCAAGAAATTACGGTATTCACAAAACATTACTGATTTTAAATAATTTAACGAACTGCACGACATACTCTTCGTATATCAAGAAAGTATTATATTACGATTAACTGTATTTTTGAAAGAACGTACATGTACTACAATATATGGTATTACAAACGGAGGAATGGAATTCTGTAACTAGTGGTATTTTCCATTCAAAGTAAGTCATGATTGTGAAATGACATTTTGAATCTCAGAGTCTTATAAATTCAAACTTATTAATGTAGTGTTAAGAAAAGACTCACCGGTAATCGCCTGCGCGAAAAGCAAGATTGGCAAGTCGTCTTTGTACGTTATGTGCCCTGTTCTGATCGCCACTGAAAGTCGTTGCTGTACAGTTGCATGGCAGAGACGCGTTTGCACATGATCCTGTTTTCACCGCATGCACAATTTTCCAGACCTGGTCTTCCTCCGGCAGTACGAAGCTGGCGTTACGTAATTTAAACTCGCTACTTCGATTTGTCAAAAGGTTGTCCATGAATCCATTTGATGAAGGATTGTGAATACAGCACCTTTGCACTCCATTTTAGATATTGTTTACAGTCTTGGATGCGTCAATAATGGCAATTACATGATCAGTAGATATGTTGTTAATTCACAATAGCAACGTAACTTCCGGCCCTTCATATCCAAACACTCTGGTCCGCTCCTTCTCGGTCATGCCCTAGCGAAAGTAGAATATATAAATAAGTATATTTCCACATCGATTATCAAGTACTAATATGACGTAGCATTTCGTTTTTGCAAGTTTACTTTTCACCCCTTACTTATTACGGTGACGCCCACTCCACCCTTGATTCCATGTCGCAGTGAATCCATACTGGTTCCAGTTCTGGTTTTAGGGACCAACTTGTCTTTTCGTTCCGGTTTAAGTTGAACCTACTACTATCTACCATTCCCAGTCACGTAGCTGGCTGCATGTGGCGGGCTGAAATATGGACCAGATTTGTTTTATAAAACATTGCTCAAACGCTAACAAATTAAATGATTTTTCCCGTTTATCTCTATCAGCCAATTTACTATAGCTTTATACACATTGTATTATACAACTATGTCATGAGAACAAAATGTATGTAGTGATGGAATATATGATACATATGAAATTTATACATACCAAAGGCCTGCACGGGAATGTGTTGCAGTCCTCCGTGCCATGTTTGTTCCTTCGCATGGTGCCGTGAGATATTCCATATATGTCCGTGTTACATTCTCGTGTTCGCATCTTACTCCTGTTCCACAGGTAGTGCTGCACAATGACCAGCCTGACCACGTCATCCAATCTCCGGGAACTGTCAAAAATCGTAATTTTATGGTTTCCGGTCTTGAATGTGCAAAGTACACATAGATGTTTCGCGTAAAAAAATATCCTCACATACAACAAAAAACCACATTATCATGAAACGTCGGGGAGATAAGGGAGAAAAGCATATGAAAGGGTGGTTGGAAATGCAGTGAAAGCACACAATGTGAAACAGATAACATCAAATCCTAAACGAAGACTTAATATAACCTAAGCGAAACAACAACCATTATATTATAATTACACAAGTCTAAATATATTGTTCGCGAACTTTGAAATGCAAAATTTAATTTGTCCGTTGAGCGTCTTTAAAGCAAGATCGTAATTTTAAGATCGAATTTGAATTTACTAGGGCAGGGATCCGTTCCACACACTCTTTGTTGCTCGACACCTTACATTCGACACTCCGTATCGTGGTCCATCACATGTCCGTTTCTATACTGAACCGCCCTCACCGCATGTAACGGAACAAAATCGCCCCGACGGGAACCGGCTGACCCACACACCGTCCCTCTGTAAAACAAAAAAATCAACGATATTACTCTTAATGCAACTTGCTACCCAAAGAACATTTTCATGATTTTATTAATGAACACATCTTTTATTTTCAAACGAAAGAGAAGATACAACACAACATCGCATAATTTCCATTTGTCCGCACATATATATTACCTTCACCATTATACATAAACCATTTTCAAAGCCAGAAACGACAAACCACATGACATACATTCAATTCCACCCTTTACAAATGTACTCCACCCATAAACGCTTTGACATATGATTATAGAGGAAAAAACTCCCTCTTTCTCAAGAACATGGGGCCAGGAAAGCTGAAATTGATAATGGACAGCTCTCCTGATACTAGAGAGTTCACGTTTGTTCAACTCATGACCTCCGGGGGTAGAATGGGGCCCCAATAGGGATCAAAGTTTTACATAATGATTTAATAGGAAGACATTTAAAAATCTTCTTCTCAGACCAAATAGGCCAGGAAAGCTGAAATTTATATGGAAGCTTCCTGACTATAAGAGGAGATTTAAGTTTTTTCCCAAAATCATGACCCCCGGGGGACGATGGGCCCCAATAGGGGATCAAGTTGACATGTGATTATATAGAAAAAATATTAAAAATCTTTTTCTCAGAACCACTGGGCCAGGACAACTGCAATTAATATCAGACCTTCCTGATATGAGGAGATTCGAGTTTGTTCAAATCATACCCCCGGGGTACTAATCGGGCCCCAATGGGATCATAAATTTTACATATGTTATATAGGCAAAAATCTTTAAAAAAATCTTCTTCTCAAGAATCAACAGGCCAGGAAAGCTGAAACTTAAATGGAAGCTTTCTAGAATAATACGAGGATGATTCCAAATTTTGTTCAAAATCATGACCCCCGGGGGTTACAATGGGGCCAAATAGGGATCAAAGTTAACATATGATTCATACCTAGGATATTTTTAAAATCTTTCTCACACAAGAATACTGGGCCAAAAGCTGAAATTTTACGACCAGAC
>CAJDSM010000196.1:1544-23203 GCA_903981925.1 Ostrea lurida
CCCCCTGCCTGGATTGAATTCAGGACCTGCCATGAAGCCAAAATCTCCTCTCGAACCATCTCAGCAAGTTCAAATTACTTTGCTTTCGATGACTATGGAATTCCCCGCAACGCTGCATGATCATATCCGATAACATATCTGACGTATTCCAAGAGGATCATACAAAGATTGTACAAAGACGTTCACTATTACCGTATATAGTATTAGTTACCGTATATTTTTTCTATTGGTTTGCTGTGTATACCCTATGGCATTTTGAAACGCACGACGGGGCAGCGCCCCGAGTGGGTGTTTCAAAATGTCATAGGGTAATCATAGCAAACCAATAGAAAAAATAACAGTAACTCACTTGTACCAATAGCCACGCCCCATGCTGATTTTAAAATCGTGCAGATTCTTGTGTTTTACAACATTTCGTGCTTCTATGTTTTAAAAAAAAAATCATATTTCGCCTTCTTTTACTCAAATTATTGTTATAAAAAGAACTTCATATGATTCCACTCTTACTATTTTAGTTGTGAATAGTTGTCATATAGACCGTGACGGATCACGTGTTGTTGTTTGGGAGAGAAATCTCGTAAACACGAATTCACTGCGATATGGTCAGTGCTAACCGTGGCATGGTCGGGTACGAATGTTTCATATGCAAATAGCAGTTCATTCTACTTGAAAATCAAATCCGCCAATCAATGGGTGACACGGTATTCAAATGCATGAAAATTCTCGCACACTCAAAAAAGCAAACTATCATGCTGTTTACCACAACGTGTATTTTTTATACGAACGCTTGATTGAATAAGTACGAAGGCCGTTGATGTCAATATTTGTTGGTAAAAAAAAGCTTGAAGCCTTATAAACAGCAAATCTTTGGCAAATGAATGCTTAAAAAATGCGCGTTTATTCCCAAAAATGCATCTACTAGGGTAATTTCGCGTTATAACGCGAAGCCTAAGCGTTTATTTGCGAGCTATATATGTAGACGAAAATATTGTTTAGCTACAGAAAATTAGCTCAATGGGCTTATTTCAATAAAGAGGGATCTCGAAAACGACAACGTGCTCGGATGGTCAGTGCGGGTATCAGCAGGAAGGAAGACCGGTTTGGGGATATCGTGTTGTACTCAAGCACTTGATATTGCCGGAGACAGAAGAATCTTTAAATGAAATGACTTTGACACAAACAGTTGACTTTTAATGAAGTGGATCCTGAAGATGTTGCTAAGTTTGCTCTGTTGAATGAATTTGAATGTTAGATAATGAAAGTTAAACCAAGAAGGCACGCCGCTTTTGGACTGCCACTAAACGAGGGTGATATAGAAACATCAAAACAGTCTTTTGAGAGCAAAAACCGTAAAAAACACGAACTGGAGCATTACTACATTTCCAGGAATGGAGAAAATACCGAATGGATATATTACTTGGAGAGTTCATTCCCGGTTTGGCGCAAATGAAATGAAATTGAAAGAATGAATGTATGAGCAGAGTTCGTGCTCGAGGCAAGAAGAAAGGATGTGGCCCCCTACCCTCCACGGTCTCGCTTTACAACTCTGTGTGGGCCTTTTGAGATATCTGCGAGAAAATGGCAACCAATCGAACTTTTTAGATGAAAAAAATCTAATTTCCCTGGGATTCCAGACGGGCTCTCAGCGCAAAAAATGTCGGAGTTGACTGCACAAGGAATCGGCATTGTAAAAAAAAGCAAGCAGCAGCATTGTCAGAAAAAGATGATGAAAAGCCTCTGGGAGAAGAACATATTAGGAATTCCACATCAAAAGTCATTACTGTATTCAGTCTTTCTTCTACAAAACTGTAAGCTGTTTGGATTACGAGATGTGGATAACATAGGAATCTTTGAAACTTCATGATTTGAATGATGATCGAAAGACCTTACATTGTATTTTAGAGGGCCGTAAGAAAAACTTACAAAAGGTAAGCTTATTCAATGAATGCTCCAGTTAAGCAAAACTTTACTGTGGGGAGGGGGGGGGGGGGGGGGGGGGGGGGGGGGGGGGAGGGGTGGGGGGGGGCAAAACATTCACAAAATATTATTTTTTTTAGAAGAGTGTCCAAAATACAATGTGAAAGATACCTGTTTAAATAATGATGTTTGTGTTATTTTAGGGGGTTGAACCACGTAATGTTAACGCCTAAACCATCAAGCACATTTTTACGGAGTTGACGATGTTGTTTACACATCGTTTACAAGGAGTACATTAGCCTTAAGTACTTCAAATTGACGATTGACCACATGGGCCTTCCTACAGAAGAGCGCTGGAAGGGAAAAAAGTTCCGCAAACAAATGCCTTGGTATCAAACAAATTACCAACCTTGATGAAATCCTGTGTGGAAGAGGGCGGAATTAGAGAGGGAATTTCATCACCAACCATTCCGGCAAACGACCTGTGCCACAGCTTTAGCAGGCGGGAGTTTGAGGAGCAAGAAATCATAGAAATCGAATACAGGTACATCGTTCCATAGAATCTGTCGCGTCAGTATAAGGCCATCGGATGAAATGATGAGAGAGGTATCCTGTCCTCTTGGAGCCAAAACGCGTAAAAAATGATAGCGGAGTTTCAACTATAACCGCTCCTCGTCTCCGCGGTCGCGCCAAGATCCTGGATCAAGATACACTTGGCCCGGCAGTTTTTACTCAACTGCACATTTCATTTTGGATTTTAGGCGATTTAGGTTGCACTTGGGTAGTAATATCCAGATTGGATTGACTCAGATGTTAAGCTCTGAGAGAGCGAGAGAGAGTCGAGAGTCGAGAGAGATGAGAGAGAGAAGAGAGAGAGAGAGAGAAGAGAGGAGAGAGATCTTATTTTCTATTTAATAGTTTAGTATTGAACCGCTGTGAGGTGATTTATCTGTACAAGTGGTTGTGGAGTAGATTTGGTTCTTGTTAACCTATCTTAATGTTTTCAAAACTTTTTATTCTACAGATATACAATAAAAGACATGAATATTCTAGGATGCTTTATTCAACTCAGAGGGCGAAGTCAGAGTAAATCTATCTATGGGTGTTATATTGGCCACAGGAAAGTTGTGAGTTTGCTGTATAATACACCATGGTTGAAACAAAGCAACCGTGGTTTGTATAAAGCTATGGCTATGGTACACACTCGCATGATAGGTTCGACCCGCTTAATCGAAACGCCCCTCTTTCCGTAACCAAAAAATTTGAAGATTTAACATTGCCGCAATCATAAGTTGGAATGATTTTTGTCCAATTGGTTATGCATCTTAAAATTAATTTTTAGCAAGAATTGGGTTTTCTTTAATACTGTATATTGTAATTAATTGTTACGGTAATTTTGTATACTAAATTATCACTGATCGCTATCTTTCACAATGTTATTTAAGGGTATCACGCTTTGTTTTTTGATTTGCTACTGACTATACGTCATTGACGCATTCAAGATTCCGTTTATTATCGCTTGTTTGTTATGGCATGAAAATATTCATGAAATTAGTACTCGCATATAAGTCGGACAAAGCTTAAGGTCGATAATTTTACTCCCCCAAAATCCGAACTTATATGCGAGTATACAGGGTACATCGGATACCACTTCCGCCAAGCCGGGTTCAAGTAAAATCGCGACCTGCGGAACCAACTCTCCTTGCAACATGTGACCAACACCGCGCTAATGCTCGCTCGACATCTAGACCATCTAGAACGCTGCTTTCGATGACGATGAAATCCCCACGACGCTGACGGAACAACTGCTAGGTCATGCAAATTTAACGTGTAGCGTGTGACGGCGTTGGTGAGAATTCCACAGTCAATCGAAAGCAAGTTAGAATGGCCGTACGGTCTTAGCGCTGGTTAACACGCTCGCTAGGAATTTTGTTTCCGCAGGTTGTGAAGTTTCAAGCCCGGGCCGGGGCGGACAAGTGGGTGTCAAAAATGAAACTGAATAGATTAAATGAAAATGCAAAAACTAGCGCTATTTATTTCGCATTCATTCAATGCAAATTCATATTTATTTCTCTTATGAGAATTGATACAATATAAACATATAATATAAATTAATTACATGTAGTACACGTACATAACACAATAACGGAAAGGGAATTACAGAAAAGAACAAAGGAACTTGGATATAAACAAACATGTATACATTTACAGCACATTATTGATACAGTTTGAATGTCATTTTATCTTCACACAGAGGGGTTTGCAACGAAACCCTAACTGGCAGATGGCACACGCAGCGTAATATTTGTTGCAGAAGCCGTCGCTGGAAGTGGGTATTCATGTAATACTGAATTTCTTGGTGCTGTTTTATATGTCTCTCTCTATCTATAATGAAGGTTTTAAACATCAGAAAAATCAAGAATATATTCTATTGACAAACATTAAAGCCTTGTGAACTCATCCCGAACCATCCATTTTAATGACATATAATTAGCGGCGGTCATGATCTAATGTTGCTGTACGCACACAACTTCCGCACTACTTTAGTTTTAACATATTCTTTAGCGAAGAACGAAGCTGTTTGTTAAGAATACTATGCAGAAATGGGTTAACCACAACAGAGCACAGTCCGATAGTAGTTGTCGCCACTAGTAATTGAGCGTGGAGTGTTGAAAAGTCACTGTTCCTCGTTGTTAATACTGTCAATGGAAGTGGCAACCAAAGAGAGATGAAGACACCAATGAGAATGGCGATACGCTTGGCAGCCTTTGCTTCTACTTTCCGTTTTCCTGCTACTTTGTTTTTAGGGTTCATGACGCATACTGCCCCAGCGTAAGAGGTCTCTTTCTGTGCTACACGGTTCACAACACCATTAATGTCAAAGATTTGTATAACATTATCGGTATTGTCCCCCTTCCGTTTCTTCTTCCGAGAAAACATAGATTTCTTTTTAGGAGAAGACGGCGAATTTGTTAAGGAATGTTTTACAGCGGGGTCAGTTGCTTGATTGGTTTTATGATCGTTGTCGGGTTCTTTTCTTTCTGGTCTAAGATTCTCACAATTGTCTTTATCTTGAACCAAATTGGAATCCAGCTCGGATTGAGATGTTTTTACTGATTGTTTTTCCACAGGTTTTTCGTCTGTTTCATTACATTTTGATTGAGACTTTTCAAACAAATTTTCTTTAAAACAACTTTCCTCAACATCTATCCCAATAGATTTGTCATTTCTGTTGCAAGAAGTGGTGGTTGTGTCCCGATTCTCTGACGCGTCATTTTCCTTTACCTCACATTCTTGCTTGTCTTTCGCTAGTCCGTCTATGTCGTCGATGTTACTTTCAATCTCCAGATTAGTATCACAGTATTTACTGGACTTTTCTTCAGCGATGTTACAATGTGAAGGAGATTTGGGTTTGTTAACCGATACATCAGTATTACTATACGATTTATCCACTCCCTTGAACTCATCATTTATCATTACTTGTGGAACCACTTTGTTTTTCTTACGAACTGTGTGTTTGGCCATTCTGATTCTATGTTTAAATAATGTAAACATTATTAAGCCATAAAATACAACAATGACTATCAAAGTTCCAATACCAACAGGAAAAATCAAATATAAATCATGTGTTCCCCAGGATAGATGATCTGCTGCCGTGCTTGTAAGACACTTGTCGTATGAAGGAGAGTCAACAAAGACAAATACTGATAGAAGACTTAATCCAGTGGCGGCGGCCCAGGACAGTCCGTTCAAAATCGCTGTCCTCTGGGCGCGTCCATCTTTCTTGAACGGGTTTGCCACAGATTGGTACCTTTCGTAGCTAACTGCGATGAGCAAAAAAAGCTGCAAGGTATCACAAAACGTTCGGAAGAATACTGCAGCCCTACATATTGTGTCCCAGTTCTCTTCCATCTTCGAGGCAGTGAACAGGTAGACACGAAGAGGAAGTAGTGTTACACACGCGACTAAGTCACCACTCAGCGTGCTTATTAAGGTAGCGTTGATGTATGTTCGAAGTGAACGATTTTTCAGAATACAGGTACATATCAGAGTGTTTTCAACAATCCCCAAAACAGCGGCTAGAATGATCACAACGTCACAGAACAGAACCAACACGTCTGTTTGTAGTTTAAGGTTGTCGTCTGGTGATTCTATGACGTCATAGTAAGACGTTGTGGTACCATTCATTATACAATGATGCAGTTCTCTTTTGAATTCAAATATCCTTATTCCCGTAACAACCAAGCGAGACTGTAGCAAAATTCGTTACATTGTTCCCACCTGCAAAATAAAATATTATTAATTAAGACGTAAATCAACTTGGCAACCTTTCTGAACTGTTTAACTCTCTACATGCATCAATAAAGTATAGTTAAGACTGAAACTGAATGATTTTATTCCCAGTATTGATTAACAATGTAAAGCGTTCTGAATGGCAAGCAAACGGTCACAAGTAATTAGCGAGGATGCCACGTGTATCGGGAGCAAAACTGGAGTATTTGTTTGAACACCCTTGCCATTATTTGAGAAATATCAAAGTGCAGAAAAGGATTTGTGTTTTTCCGTTCCTTATTTGATCCAATTCTCGTCGCGGGTCGAAGCTTAATGATCGATTGACAAATTAAAGCCTGGGACTGTTTTTCCGTTCTATGATTACATCGCAATAAAATTTGATTCACAAACGGGTAAACGCATCGTTAAGAACCAATTCCTCCACTTAATTTCATATTCTTGGTTTGTTGCTGCTAAGGACTTCGACATTTAATGTTGCATGTCATGTGCAATTATTCTACTGAAATGTTGTAGAAGGCCATTTTCTTGGTTGCTGTAAAATGGTTTTACATACTAACATCTTAATGGCTAAAGAGCCCCGATTAAAACTCTTATCAAGTGTAAAAATCAATTCTTTAAAGCACAATCAATGTTGTACATATATATATATATATATATACATACATTTTAGATACTAATATAATACTTCTATATTTCCAAATAGGTCGACCCAATTACTGTGTTTTATCTATTGAAGGAATTTGGCTCCTGAGTACAAAAATCATAAGAAAATCTGTATGATATAAATAAATGGACTGCTTACTTTATATCTTTACTTGAAGCCGAGAAATAAATTAAATGTTTCTCTTTTTTATTCTTTCAAATATATACCTTTTTCTCTATAACTATGAAATTTGGTAACTTAGAATTGATATTCTTCCGGCCATTTCTCGATTGAAAACTCTGTTGTATTATCAAGTTATTGTATTGAAGCACGTGCTGACGTGGTTCAAATGAGTTTTCCACGAATTTAAAATTTGTTTCCCTATTTTGTAACTATTATTAACGTTGATGACGTAAAATCGTATATATGCTATTAACACATGTAACATAAAGAACTAGGTTGTTTTGCTCTGGAGTATGCGAAGGATTGAGTAAAAAGGTACTGACTAGAAAATAAACTTCTCATTAAGCAACCAATTTACAACATATATCCAAGTGAGCATTCCATATTTAAGAAATAATGTTCTTTTAATGGTTGACGTAGTATAACATCCAAGGCGGAGAGTGCTGTTTGAAATGTAAAAGTTGAGGTGCGTAAGCTGAGATTGTTATATTTCATACAGCATTTCAAAACCAACAAGATTATCTTGCATCATCCTCGAAGATAAACACATTATTTCAATTGTATTGTGCCACGTGCAGTTTAACAATTGCTTACTGTAAACTCTATTGGAGAATCGGACAGGGTCAACTTATGGCGCATGTCTAATCTAATTCACAGCAATACACAACGCCTACGTGAAATAGACATGCGCATATGACGGTTTTTACATTTCAAATTCATAGATTTTAATGTGCAAGTGAGATTGTCAATTTTCACAATAATCAATTATTACGCATGGAGGTACATGTATATCGCAGAATACAGACCGCGGCACTGGTAGAATGATAGATTGATTGATTATTTACTGTTATACGTCCCGCTCCAGAATATTTCACTCATATGAGATAACTGTTCGTTATCTTTGCCTTTACGTCACCATTGCCTGCTGAAAGGAATGCAAAATTTAAGGCCTACGCTTGGCACGCAGGGTCTTTGAGCAGGGAGGGGTCTTTTCGTGCCACACACCTGCTGTGACACGGGGCCGCTCGGTTTTCGGTCTATCCGAATGACGCCCCATTCCGTCCCCTCCTTACGACACGAAGGGATGCTGAGACCGTATTCTAACCCGGACCCCCCCACGGGTTCGGTGGTAGAATGAACGAATGCCCAACCTCATGTTATGATTTAAAGAGACACTACAGTTCAATTTGTGCAAAAATCATACAATGACAATTATTCCAGAGCTTTCTGCATTTAAATCTGTTTCATAGTTAAACGTATGAATTTTGCGAAAATAACACATTTATAAAGTTGGAAGTTCTCGTTTAAAACGAAGCCAAAAACCAAATCTCCTCGCCAATTGGTACCAATACTACACTTATTCCATGGGTTTTGGGTAAACAGTCCAAAATTATTGTCCCAAGGTATCCGGGGTGGACCAAGATGAACTGTTGTCTGAGGCCGGCGCGGAGGCAAACAGGTCTCTCTTGGTCATCCCCGATCCGAGGGACAATGGTTTTGGAACTGTTACCAATTAACTGGTTTTATTACCTAATTATTTAATAAACAAGTCAGAGTGGCATATTTTCTAATAAAAATCATATTTCATAAAAGACTAAATACTAATTAGACTAAATTATGAACCATTAATCCTTTAATTACTTCAACAGTACAATATTAGACTAATACAGAGCAGTTTAAATCGTTGGCATCGTGTTTCTTTGGTTAAACATTTTAGTTACGTCAAATTGCGTGTTGCCTGCGTCACAATGGGATATTTTTGCGCATTTACGTTGCGCATGTAATAGTTCTTATCCGGAAAGGTAACAGTCAAACTGTTTACACCTTGAACGTAATACCAAAACCTTCCAGGAAACAGTAAAAAATGCCAAATTACAATTAAATGTTGAGTCTCCGCATTTTGGTCCTGTGACACGCATGCGCACAGTCGAAAACAGTACAGCATGTCGTCCAGTGAGTAGATGTACAGTGGATAGAACCAGAATTTTTGATAGTGCGATAAAAGGGGTTAAAATAAAATGAGATACAATATGTAAAAGTATACGTAAGTGCTATTTTTATCTAAACACGTCACGTGTTTAAAACAAAACCATTGTTTGGTCAATAAGGACATGGACAGTTTCCGTTACAATAATGATTTATAAGTAGTGTTTTCAAATTAATTCAAATACTTATCACTTGCAATGTTAAATTCTCTTAAGAATGGGGAAAGTTATAAGCGCTGCAACAGCAGAGAGAGAAAACACATTGACGTTTGAATTTCTATTCATTTATTTTGCTCTCTCTCTCTCTCTCTCTCGTCATCTCTCCGTCATCTCCTCTCAATTCACATCTCTCCTCTCTTCTCTCTCTCTCTCTCTCCTCTCCTCTCTCCTTTCTCTCTCTCTCTCTCTCTCTCTCTCTACCATTCTCTCTATTAAACATGCATTTGTAATTGAAGTTCTGATGAGCCAGTTAGCTTACAGACATAAAGTACATGAAACTGAAGCTTACAATGAACCCCAATCTGCAATTAACACATCAATAGTAGTTTCCGTCAGCAATGTCGATACAAACAAAAGGTTTTCAAACTATGACTAATTATCAACTATCTGGGGACTGCTTAAGACGCATAACAGACATTGTTCATTGACAAAAGAAGCCCCGTGGCTCTTAGGTACAGGTACAAACCATTGCAATATACAGGCAATTAGTAACGAGATCGATAAGAATACATTAGCTAATAAATGTATAATTATAGAAACAAAATTTAGATATCAATAAGACGCATAAAACAATATACTCCTTCCTATTCCATTACAGACAGACCAATTAGCAAGAAATTCAAAGTTCCCATGCGGGTATATCTAGGAAGCACCCATTCAGTTCAAATGTTACTTCAATAAAGAAGCACAGCATTTAAGGTGGTTCGTACCAGAGTTAAAATTTGGTAACATTGCCATTTTTCTGGAAGTATATTTTTCACTTTTACATGGAAATGAATTTATGATATGGGGAAAGAATTGGAGTTGTAGTGTTTGCTATTGGGCTACGTTGTGTTAAACAAGACGCATTTTAAATTTAAAATTTATTCGTATAATGTTTTTTGCTAAACCTACATGTATGACACGAAACACATATAGACTGCTCCTTCTGCAAATGTTCAACATTTTTAAAGTGGGCACGAACAACGACACTTTACGCATGCATACTTCATGACGCGCAGGCCTGCAGCTGGTGACGTCATGATGGTGAAAAATACTCTCCGGTACATGTTTGTGAAACAAACAACAGGCCAGGAAAGTATCTTTACAAACGAATCATAAAGTTCAAAACTACCCCGAGGTTTTAATGTTGTATGTAATTTTGTTTTGCGTGTATTTTTGTTTTGTAACTGAATAGGAAGAAAGATATATTCCAATAAACACTGTTGTTAGAATCGTAGCATTTCCTACAAGGGTTAATTTTGATATACTTTTATGTAAAACTCTTTCAACGTTCTGTACTTTGTGACGACGGTTTATTGATTTCTAACACACGTTTCTTGTGACGCTTTTAATGTGCACTACTTTCCAACATGAGCATTCAATGACTTTCAATGGAAAAAGAGCACAAATTCCGTCATTCGGAATTAACCCATCAATTCTATATAAATATNACATTCAATGACTTTCAATGGAATAAGAGCACCAATTCCGTCACCCGGAATTAACCCATCAATTCTATATAAATATACCCCACTCTCATTTTTTTCCTCAGTTTGGGATCCCAAAACTTTTCAAGGGGTGTGGGTAGGGAAGATTGTAAAATTTCCACTAAAAATAAGAGAGAAGGGACTGTTGAAGACTTCAAAATGGCAAAACATAATATTTTCGTCAAAACGTCCAATCAAGGTGACGTACTCTCACGAAAATTCTCTTCGTCTTATTTTGAACGTAACCATCTTGCTCTCTTCTAAACACAGTCTTTGCTTTCTGTGACCTTCGCTTATTTTGACAACTTCTTGATATTTTTTCAGACAAGGAGTGGGGTATTAATGGTAGATTCTCTTCTGTGGCCTTAGGGACAGTGCTGAAACTGCCAAAATAGATAATTTTTCAAAAATCTTCTCTACAACCGCATATCCGTAAGAACTAAATCCACAGTGATGTTGAGCAGGAAGACAATTTTATCCAAATCATCTTTTGGAAGATGATTGCTGGTGTCCTGTTGATGTGCGATAAGGTTTTGGAATTTCCATTTTTATTTTCACCCTGTAAAATGAGGGTCGAAAATAAATTGGTACCCTATTGATTGGTGCTACACACAAACAGTGGGCAAGCGGTATATGTATATTGGTTTGCTCATGAGCCGATTTTATTGGTCAATTGATTTGTACGAGTCGTACTAGAGAAGATTCCTCCAAGGATAACATAGTAGCTGTAACTGGTACTCCCGCTGTTGTTTTGCTCAGCAAACAAACCATGGGTAAGCGGTACTTTGGTTTTTCTAAATGAGCCAATTTCATTGGTCAATTGATTTGTCTGTCGTACATGTACTAGAGAGATTCCGCAAGGTAACGTAGTAGTAGACTGGTACCCCGCTGGTTGTTGCTACAAGCAAACCATGGGTAAGCGGTACTTTTGTTTTCCTAAATGAGCGAATTTATTGCTCAGTTGATTTTTATGTTGCACAAGAGAGCGTCGTAAAGCCTCCTCAAAGCTTGCATTTCTTATTTCAGAATGTATATTCGTAACGTTGTATTGTAGATTGTGACGTCATAGTCTAATATCGACTCTCACATTATACGTGAGATAAAACCGCCATTCTGGCTGTCAAAAATAATTGGACTTACCTGTTGTGCCTGAGAGAAGCAAGAGTGAACAAGGGTACCTGTTTAACGTAGTGGCCTCCTCGAAGCTCACGCATTATACTCATCTTAGGGTCGTATAGTAGACTGCACATGACGTCATAGTCTAGCGTCATTGTTGTTTTGAAATACACTGTCGCTTTATACGTGAGGAAACGATACAGCCAGAAATCTTGGCTGTCTATAAATGCGCGCCTACACGTTGTATATAAGAGAAAGGAAAGTCAGCAGGTGTACAACCTTACGTAAAAAAAGAATTACTTTCCCCCACGAAAACCTGGTTCCCTTTTACGCAGTAGCTAGCCAATTTGTTTGGAAGTCCCAAGAATTGGCGGTTGTCCTTAGATGTGCAATAATTTTTAGAATTTTCATATTCCCTTCTTCTGATAGCTTTTTACATCCTCATACTTTTGATACATCATCATCATTTTGTCATTATACATTTACTCTAAAATACCCCCCTTTCCCCCTGCATAAGCGCCAATGGTACCAGATCAGCAATGGGATTCTCATTAGCATAATGATATCAAAGGGACTGACTCACGATTTTTCTCCAAAATTTTGTTTTTCACTAATATCTTGTCTGATATGTATAAAGTTCATAATTGTGACTGTGCAGCATTGAAATGCATTAAATTACAAAATTAGCAATTCACATATAAACACTGGTTACAACGCTACATTTGGGGTGGCGGTCCTTATGCGGAGAAATCGGGCGATGACTCTGAAAATTATTAATAAATTTACTGGAATAAAGTCGTTAATGCATGTGAAAATTTTTCATGTTTACTCTACTTGTTGGTCTTTTTTCCCTGCTGTGGAACCGCCACGCAATGTTGTGCATAACCGCATACCTCAAATGTAGTGTTGTATCCAGTGATAATAAAACTCGAGTCTTTGTTTTCATAACAAAGAATATCGCTTTAATCCTTGCAATCAAAAGGTTCCTAAAAATTAATGTAGAATTTAAATAAGTTATGCCTTCAATGTTTAACATCAAAGTGAAAATTATTTTGATCAAAATTCGTGAGTCAGTCCCTTTAACTTCAAGTCCTTTCGCATTAGAGAAGCAGTAGACTATCTAACGGTTGAGTGTGTGGACCTCGATGTCCATGCAGAAAACTGTATCATTTTCAAGTAAGGTTAAACTGGATTCTATTGGAATTTGGAAATTCTATTGGTATTTGCGCATGCACAAGTGCACGTTTCCACCCAGAGCTTGATCTAGCACAACCTTTATCCCTAACTGGAAAGTGGTTGACTACAGATACACGTGCAGTTAAAGTCAACTTGTAAATGCACAGTGATCGGTAATGTTTCATAAAGAAAGCACTGTTATGTATGGTTTGTGAAAGATAGTTTTATTATTATTCATAATAAATCATTACTTTTATGAACTCAAATTTAGACATTAAAGGGGCATGGACACGTTCTTGGGCTAAAAATATGCATATTGTAGATTTCCATTTTTAATGTTTACAATGCTCACTTAGGGTATTTGTAATGGTCAGCAAAAATTTGAACATCATTTTGTTGAGTTACAAGTGAGATACATCACTTACAATTCTTCACTATGTAAACAAGGCTCGAGTCATGTTTTTGTTTACATAAAGATTGCTTCACAGAGAAAATACCATGTTTAAAAACAAAATGAGATGTGATAATCACTAGGAACTGTTTAATTGTGCTCAGAATGAACTTGTAATATGAAAAAAATCTGCTTTAAACGGAACGTATACTAGCAAATTCAATGTAGGTAAACAAAAACATGACTCGAGCCTTGTTTACATAGTGAAGAATTGTAAGTGATGTATCTCACTTGTAACTCAACAAATGATGTCACATTTTTGCTGACCATTACAAATACCCTAAGTGAGCATTGTAACATTAAAAATGGAAATCTAAAAATATGAAATTTTTAGCTCAGAACGTGTCCATGCCCCTTTAATACAACGTAACATGAAAAGCATACTCACCTCAAAAACGCTCAACGAGAGAGAAAATATATTAATATTCTTGATTAGATCTTAAAATAAACACCATTAGTGAAGTGGAAATGGAAAAAACGGCATTCAGCTTGTGATCATCAATATTTTATTGCTAGATTTATATCATTGGATTAAGGTATGAAACTCGAACGTTATTTAGATCAGATTGTGTGCCTTGTTTGATTTGAACTTAAGGGCCCACATGGGGTACTTGTGAGTACAGGGGTTATAGGTCAAAGCTTTCCTTCGGGTACTCCAGTTTCCTCCCAGATACATATAATGATCCCCGACTGCCAACATCCGTGCATTAAAAGCACCCCATTGGGAACAAGCTTACGAACCTTCATGGGTTATCTTTGGTATGTACATATATTCAATATGTATATGCTGAATAAAGATCTATCTATTTACTTTCTAGTTATATCCATTAGACCTATTTACAACTGCATCGATAAGATTTATAATAAAAACTTTGCATTTTTCTAAAATTAAAAGACCAACTTTTAATGCACATTTTCGTACGTAATTACATCCTCTCAAGGAATTGAGATTTTGCAGAAAAATGAGTCGTACTTCACTACACATAACCCTCCCTCACGTACATATATGTATACTAGGATTTTATAGGACTATATGCTGGTTTTGTTTCTGTTTTATTTTGTTTGTCTAGAAGGTTCTTAGTTTCAGCAACAATAACATTAAGCATAAAAAAAATAAAAGAAATCGTCTGATTGTTAGCTAACCGAAGTATGCGTTCGCCAAATCACGTGACATAGGTAAGATGCGCACGAAACGGAAGAATTTGAAAATCCCATTTACAGCCCACACGCACTTGACGTTTTAAATACATTTGATGATTTAAAAAAAATCTTCCTGTAAACAAAATATTGACCAGGTATATCACACCACCATCTTGGGTTTGTTATTAACCAATTAACCAGCCACTTCACTTGTTATTTTCGGCGAAAAGTTTGATTTATTATTTCGTCTTGCAGCAAGTCTGTCAAGGTCTCTTCTCTTGCATAGTCATGGTGAACTGGAAATAAAGTTCAATTATCGGCTATAATCAACCGTCAAATATCGGTAAAAAGAAGACGGAAGTTGACATCACTATGCAATGAGAATTCATTTGTCGATGTACCCTCTGACGCTTTTGCGGGGGAAAGGGGGGGGGGTAGGTACTGAATGCAGGGTAGTGTGTAACCCTGCAGTAATCCAAGAGGGTACAATTTTATGGTTTTTGGACAGACTGACAAATGGAAGTTAAGTAAATCTATAGTAAATTATCAACTTTGAAATTGCTTATCCCCCCCCCCTCCCGTATTTCGACTCCGACTCATGACGATTTGTAACCCATCGTGGCAACACCGAACGCATAATCAGCACCCATATGTACAGGAACTTATATATTTCATCGCATAGGCCATACAGCAATGTGTTTTGGTTGCATGCCTTGACAATATTCACAACAGGGATATATATGTTCATTAGAGATAAACATACTCATTCGGAAATATTCACATCGAAAGAGAATGAATATCTTATTTTCATTTAAACAGAAAAACACCATAACTTGATAGTTTGTAACAAATCTTTGCAAGTTTCCCGCCCTCCACTACATGTGTGTATCTTTCAAGGTCATAGTGACATTTTATACTTCCATGTAGTAGGAAAATGAAGATGAAAATGGAAAAGTCCATCACTTGTAACATGTATGTAATGATAATACTACACGCAAACCCCTCGCTGTTTTAAACGCTGTTAGATAATGTTGATGGCACTAACTACCATTAGGCGAGGCAGCTAGATAGACCCCCGCTCTCAAACCCTCATATCCTCCTCCTGTTTGCCTGATATTTACCTGACGTGTCAGCAGATCTTAATGGTTGCTGCAGTGGTTTAAACACAGGCTCTCGACTATCTAGATATATATAATTAAAACAAAGTATTGACTGCCTGTAAACAAACTATTCACAAAGTACTAGGATATTACACCGCCATATTGGTGCTTATATAGTTAGAGTATTCTAACTGTGTCTCGGTCCCCTCACNGGTACTAGGATATTACACCGCCATATTGATGTTTATATAGTTAGTGAGTATTCTAACTGTGTCTCGGTCCCCTCACCACAGTTTGAAATCCTCCCTTATACTCGTAATGCAGCAAATCGGAGCGGATCCACTCCGAAACGAATTTCGCAGCTATTAGATGTATATAGTATCAACACAACTTTTCTGATATTTGTAAATCCTTTAAATGAAGAGAATCACAAGAAAAACGTGCCCACAGGAATCGTTTGAAAATTCTCGATTCAAATTTGACGCCATTTTGTCGGAAGCGGCGGAGTAAATCAGCACGACAATATATATGTTAAAATCCGTAATTGCAATCTAAATATCACACAAAAGAGTGATTTAAATTCAGTGTTTACAGGTATTTTTAACTTCATGGTTTCAAATTTTTGCCATGCAGACCGTATAAATTTCCAAATTTCGTTTCGGTACGAAACGAGTATAGGGGTGGAATTCTACCGTTAAACCGGGTCCGGAGGACATCTGTCATTTTAACGATAGAACGCTCCACCTAGTGTTTATTTTACTAGCTGCATTGCTTACAATTTTCAGCAAAAAGTTCGATGTAATATGATAATTACTAGCAACAACTATATCAAGGTCTAATATCTTGGTTCGTCATGGTAGATTGGATAATTATCGTCGGTA
This sequence comes from Ostrea lurida, assembly GCA_903981925.1. Lineage (NCBI taxonomy): Eukaryota > Metazoa > Mollusca > Bivalvia > Ostreida > Ostreidae > Ostrea > Ostrea lurida. Next base: position 18,118 of record CAJDSM010000196.1, read on the forward strand.
ACAAGTTGTTTATAAGGACTGCAGTGCAAAGACCATAGGCATGCGTTTCTAACAGAAACTAAATATTCTTGGTTTAAATAAAATATATACATTTTTTCATAGAAATACTTTTTTCTTAAATCGTGGGAAGGATACAGGATTCAGTTATAACTTCAACTTTACATTCTGTCATAAAAAGAGTAGGTGTTACCAAATATATCTCTATTTGTGTGTATAGTAAAGAGGGGGAATTAGTGATTATGGAAAAGGAGGACTCGCCCACCCCACCCCGATTCTACGTGCTGTGGAAGTATATTCATATTTTATAATGTCAAAGTCGCTGTTTATTCTGGGACAGTAGCAATATTTGTAAAAATAAATCACAATGTTGTAACTTTCAAAAACTGGTATCTCTTATATTCTTTGACCACATTTTCAATTTGATGATTTCTAACAGTTCAATCAATTTCCTTTACCAATCAGCGATTGAAGTTGCACGTATCTACGTGTACATGAACATTAACAAAAAATAATATCAAGACTCATATATACCAATCGCAAACTCACACAATCTTTGTAGGTTAACTATACCTTACGGTAAAAGGAACCTCCTGTTAACATTTCTTCAGTTCGAATCTTGCTCAAAATCAAAGGCGATGCACTTTTTTCTAAATTAACGATTTATAAATTAACGAAGAAAAGGAAATTTTTATGACTATGTTTAATATTTCTACGCAATATTGACTAAGATACAGTTTTTTAATCGAGGCAGGCTACTTACAAACAAGTTGTTGTCGCAGGGGTTTCAACAGTCACGTTTAAAGACAGCATTTCGTAAATTCTATAGTCGTTATAACAATTTAGTTTACCAGTATGACCTACCATTAACTTAAATGATGTCTGATATGTTTCATAGCCATTTTTAAGCCGTTTTTCACACACTGATTTGACTACGGATTGCTCTGTTGGCCTGATCAAGACGATGGGCTCACGGCGGGTGTGACTGGTCAACAGGGGATGCTTGCTCCTCCTAGGCACCTGATCCCAGTGTGTCCAGGGTTCCGTGTTTGCCCACCTTTTGTTTTTGTATTCTATTTGGGACTTACGAGATTGATCATTGTTAGTTATCTTTGCCTTTACATACAGAATAAACACAAATATGGACGAACTCAAGAACTCACTAATGTATAATCACTTCGTAAAACTAAACTACCAAGTATGTATTAAAACGTGCCCGAAGGATCAGGCATGCGGGGTTCAGGAGATTCGAAATATTTTATGTTTCCAATAGTCTAGAGTAGCTACATGTATAATGAACCTAGGTTGGCATTCTCTTACTGCACAAAAACGCAAACTCATTCTGGTCTAAATACTTATAGTCTTAATTATCTGCCCGATATCACGATAATCCAACCGACATGAAAATCCTCATTAAATCCTATTACTACAGATTTTCATCTTTTGTGATGTAATATCGGTATTAGGTTTCAGATGTCACAATTTTCAGAATATCACAAGTATACAGTCATCTCGACCTCTAGAAGTGCATTTTCACCATTTTGAGATCAAAAGATAAAAATGTACGTTGGGTAACAAGACACATATTTTGTTAGAAAACACTCTTGATTGCCACACAAGTACTGAAGTAGATATTAAGAGCATGCTTGGGTTTTCTTATAGATAATATTTAATGTAGATCATTGGGAGACATAGTCTTCCACAATCCGTAGGTATTCTATGCGGCACTAATTGTGCTCCCTTATTGGCAGACTTATTTTATATTCATATGAAGCAGAATTTTGTACAGAAACTGTTACGGGATAAAAACAAAAACTGCCAGTGTTCCTTTCAACCTTACTATAGGTATATAGATGAGTGTTTATCAATTAACATACATAATTTTTATCAATTATGGTCCATTTGATATATCCGAAGAAACTCGAACATAAGGACACCACAGAATCTGACATATCTGCTTCATATTTGGAATTAATTTTACTTAACATTGACTCTAATTGGCAGACTGATCAACTACATTATATGTAAGCGTGGATTGGATCATTAAACTTTGCAATCGTCAACTTTCCTTTTCATTGTAGTATTATACCACTATACCTCTTATGGTGTGTAATATCTACAGTTTGATCGATACGCAAGAGCATGCTATGCGTATGCGTGACTTTTTTAAATCGGGCCAACACTAACAAAAAAGTGTTGCATGCATGCAGGTTATAACGAATCTCGTTTAAAGTCATCATTTTGCAATTCTACCGGTCGCCTTATGACCATTATGTTTGCGATCAATTAACTAAGTCATATGTTGACTGATTTGTTTCATACCCTGTTGTTTAGACTGTGTCATTTTCCTACTAGATTTGACTGCGTAATCCCGTTTACTTATATTCTGCGACTTAGGGGACTCGCGGCGGGTTGTTGACGGTCAGGCAGGATGCTTTACTCCTCCATGGCACCTGATCCTACTTCGCTTTTGTCGGGAGGTACGTGTTTGCCTACGCTCGGATTTTGTATATGTTTTTTTGGATTATGATGTGCGTATTGACACAATGTTAACTTTGCCTTTTTTGTATGTATCAATACAGTAAGACAGTCAAATATCAATTAAAATATGCTAGATCAAAGTATGCTAGATAAAAGATTTCAAAGCGTTTTAATTCACTACACTGATTGACTACGGATTGTTCCGTTTTACCTAATCAAGACTATGGGCTCACGGGCAGGGTGTGACCGTCAGACAGGGGATTGCTTATCCTCGCTAGGCACTTGCCCCGACCTCTGGTGTGCTCCAAGGGTGTCCGTGTTTTGTCTCAACCTCTTGTTTTTTTGTATTCTATTTATGACTTATATGAAGAATTGATCACTGTTCGTTATAATTGCCTGTACTTACACTTCCGGCGTCGTTCAAGTATCCAGTTGCTTTTCTGACAGTGCGCATCGAAAAGTCTGCCTTCTCGAGTTCCGTAACATTCACTGTGGTGTATAATGTACAGTTAAACTTCGATATTCGAACGGCTGATATTCGTAATACCAATGGTTTATGTCGAACAATTGGAGAGTAATATTTTTGTGAGTATTTCACCTCAATATATTGAATTCAGGGATATCTCAAATATTTACTTTTGGTCCCATAGAGTCGAGATAATAAAGTTTATCCATTGGATAGATAAACATAGTTTATCACGATAAAGATTCGAACTAAATTATTTATGCCATTTTGTCTGTAGTTCCGAAAGGCTAATTGCTTGTTAGTGCTGGGTTTGAATTTTTCAAACTGACGTAAGCATTTCTTTTGCCAAGCTTCCCCTTTTGCTTAAAACTTTCCAGCGGGCTGGTCGTGAAAAAAAATCCCCCCACCCTCCGCTCTTCATATTTGGTTAGGCTGATTTTCCTGATGGATGCAGAACTTTCTGCTGCGGTTTTGGCTTTTAATTCAGATCAGCTCATTTTGCTCATGGAGGGAAATCATATTGATAATACATCATTGTGCGGAAAGAGACGTGTTGTATGCTTCATCATTGTGCAGTACTGTCGGAATTTTGCTATATAGAGAGCTCGGCGTATCTGTTTAATTGATTCATTAATGCATAAAGCCATGACATTGACCAAATCCATATTTTGTTATGTTCTGTATTAAGGTCATATAGGTATTCTGATCAAGTTGTCTGACCGTCCATGAAACTTCCGTTTTGTTTTGAGTGAAAATTCTTTTGGAGACAATGAGGTTCAACAGTATATTGTATGAGGGTGGCTGTGTGGCAATCTAATTATAATTATATCTTAAACCCGCCCACATATTTGCTACACATACGCTGTGTAGCAGGTATATATGTAAGCGGATCTAACTTTAATTTCAATTAGATTGGCCGAGTGGTATACATAGGCAAAGCGTCATTGCGTGCGTTGAAGAAACAGCAGGTCGATTATTTCTAATTAAAGTTGGCACAAATCATCCTTGAGTTAAGGAAATTCAAGCAAATTGTGCCCATTTTCATTTATAGGAGAGGAGGGTGTATTAATTATATATTGTTGACACTTCCACTTGACGCCTTCAAAGATTCTCTTATTACCATCCACGGATGTTCAAATAATATATACATGTATTACTATAAAAAATTTGATTCATTAAATCATGAATTCCTTATTAATTAGTAGATATGGCTCTAGAATTCTAATCTTTTTAAAAGATAAGCTCGTGAAAGAAAACTTTAAGGCTTGCACAATGATAATTTCTTGAGGTGGGGGGGGGGTGTCAATGACGAATTAAAGTCTTCCGTTTCTAATGATTAGAATGTTCAATAATTAGTTAATCTACACATAAGTATAGTTGGTATAAATGACCATGCATTCAATATTTCTGAATTCAACTGCTTTATATACCCTGAAATAAAAATAATATTTATGCTACCATACTACATGTATTTGATATTAATATCAATTCAAGTATTGGCATTATTATCATTTTTATTTAAAGCATATATTCTTGGTCTCTTCTAAATGACCAGTTGAGTTTTTATTTTGTAGCAATGTTTTCATAGATAACTTCTTAGAATATACTCCTATTGGAACTCATAAATGTACTTTAATCTTTGAAGTTTTACTCCGTGTCTTTCTTCTCTTTGAAAAAAAAAATATATGCTCATGTTTCGTGAAAGCGGTGGAGAGAAACAGCTAACGTGCTTATGATCCTTGAGGCAGTGAACAGAAATAATAATGGTATTGATATTCAAAGAGCACTACCGGAATATTAGGTGTCATTCTTGTACTGCATTATTGACTAACAATGTCGATTCGCTGGATTAAAAATTAATACAGATGCTGATGTAACTGTGCATCTGACTTTGTTCAATATATGTGATCGTGTAATCTCTCTCTCTCTCTCTCTCTCTCTCTCTCTCGCTCTCTCTCTCTCTCTCTCTCTCTCTCTCTCTCTCTCTCTCTCTCTCTCTCTCTCTCTCTCTCTCTCATGTCGTAATGTTTGAGCAATATCAGATATGCCAAAGATAATTTTCAAATTGACAAACCTTTACCAATTTATCCATGTTTTAATCAATCATTGCACCAAAGAAAGATTTAACATATCTATTGAGTT
>CAJDSM010000197.1:2990-25833 GCA_903981925.1 Ostrea lurida
GAGAGAGAGAGAGAGAGAGAGATTTCCTTGACTGGGAAGGATGTTATATCTTTGTTTGCAAAGTATCGATATATACACTGTTTTTAGACAAAGGAAGCATCCTTGTATCTGTGCAATATTCTGATACCAGCCCACATACATGTAGATCTATTAAGTAATGGGGACATTTTCAGCACTGGTTTCCGGGGTAAAATGAGGAAGTAAACACCGGTGACATTGGGATACAGAAGCATTATAAAACTGTAAATCTGGTATACTGTATCATTGTCGTTCAACATCAGACTAACTTTGGGACCAATGCATTGGTATCAGTGGACGTTGTTTGTTCTCCTGATTGAGAATTCAATGGAGACAGGAGCAGGTATGTCAACTTACTTTGTTCTATTTTTTTTTTAAATTCATTCCATTGTTCTCCATGTTTACTGTTTGTGTCCGATAAAATGGCTCTGAAACCAATTAATGGCAGTATGCGGATGAAAACCTTAGCCTTTTCCTGCAAGATAAAATTTGAGATTTTTTGAATTGATGATTTGTATATAAATAAATGTGGCGAAGTTAACAAAGTATCAAACGTAATCATAATCCAATAATCTATATGTACAAGGTCGAGTGTAGGGCAACACGGACCTCCAACACTGTAAGCATCCTCTGCTGACTTGACACACCTGCCGTGAGCCCTTGGTCGAAATAAAGTAAACGGGATTACCCGTCGTCAGATCTAGTAAAANGAAATAAAGTAAACGGGATTACCCCTCGTCAGATCTAGTAAAAAATGGCAGTCTAACAAAGGGTATGAAACAAATCACTCAACATATGACTTAGTGATGCGTATTGCAGTACTTGTGTCGTGATTTAGTGATTTCAAAACGATATATTCTAAATCAAAAACCAACAATAACATTGAAGAATAATTGATTCAAAGATTCACAGTAACAATTTTAGAAACAAAATCAACAAACGGTATAATACCTGTGGGCTCTGTAGTTTAATCTGATTAAGTTCATTATTGTTTTTGTCAGACTCGAGGTTTGGCTATCATCAGACGTCATGTTTTTCTTTGTGCATGTATAAATGATAATTTCAGGTAAAGTCCGATTTTATTTTACCAAACCTGATTTAAAAAACGAGGTTATCGAACCGAATCAAGGTATTGGATCGGACGTTTGTGTTGAACAATATCGATGTTTTGGCCTGAGTAATATATAAAACGACAAGGGTACTATTATCTATACACGTAGATTACATGTACAAGCTTAAGATAAGATAGGTTCCATTTTTTTTTTTTTGTCCAGAGGGCATAATAGCAAAGACCGTCAGTAAAGAAAGAGACAACAGAAAATGTTATAACAGTTAAAATAATTGTTACTGATCAGCCCTCAATCTTTTTGGTCAATGGTGAATAAGGAATCTTAGAAAACATGTTAAATAACGGGCCAATAGCAGTAAGCGTGCGCTTTACAACTTGTACACTTGTACATTTGTAGATTTATAGGGATTTGTTAAAGTGGTTCTTATATTATTATTTTTATTACCTCTTTTACTATTTGTTTGAGCATACATATTAAGCGAAAGTTTTCATTTACCTTGAGGAAGGGACACTAGGCCATCTAAAAGATAATTGACCGGCTATATGTACGTACACATTGGTCAGACAATGAACCACAGAATGGGAATACACATACATTATATTCACACATAAATAAGTTAAAAGTCTTGTCAGTCTCAACATTTCAAATATATACCCCAATATAGATATCATGCGTTAGATTGATTGTTAAAGTTAGATTGTTTGCGATTACAAATTATCACTAAGTCATATGTTGACTGATTTGTTTCATCCCCTTTGTTAGACTGTCATTTTCCTACTAATTTGACTACGGGTAATCCCGTTTACTTTATTTCGACTAGGGGCTCACGGTGGTGTGACCGGTCAGCAGAGGATGCTTACTCCTCCATGGCACCTGATCCTACCTTCGCTTTTGTCGGAGGTCCGTGTTGCCCTACACTTGATTTTGTATATGTGTTTTGGATTATGATTACGTTTGACAACATGTTAACTTCGCCTTTTGTATACACTTACTGGTCTAGTTTGAAAAATAGTTGGACTTTGGTTTCAAATATTATAGATACATGTATATATTTTGCTGGAACCGCTTTGTCTGACAGCAACATAATTTTTTCTTTGCAGCGCTGTGCAAGGAGGATGTGGAAACAACATGGAGATGTGCTGGTGACAATGTGACATTAGAATTCAAGCCTGTTATAAAACGAGTCCCGGGTCATTCAGTTCTATATCTGGTATAAAACAGATTTGCCAGGAGATACTAGTTTTTGCAAAATTCACAACTGCACAGAAAAAAATGGAGATCTACGTTGATGATGTAAAAGGAAGGCTGATTCATAATCACGACGACCCATCCAATTTGATTCTAGAGAATGTCAGGGAATCGGATTCTTCTGAATATAATCTTGTTGTAAGATACCAGGAATTCACACAAAACGAACCAGAATTAGATGAGGTTATATGTTCCAGGTCAGTTAAATTACCAACATACATAATTATATTAGAGGGACTAATATTCACGATTTTCTTCAGAGATATTGACATGAGATCTCATGTACTGAATGTTACAGGCAATATATTCTACACATTCAATATGGCCCCTGGGTCACCCCCCCCCCCCCCAGGAATGGGAAATTGCTGAATATCTCGAAAACCGTTGAGATTCCTACCCAATCCCTATATATTCTTATTCCTTCTGTCACGGATCATCTGTTGGTATGTAGGTCATGACCATACGGGGTGGTTCCGTCCCCCTTAAACCGGAAGTGCCCTAACATCTCGAAAACCGATGAGATACCCACCTAAACCACATATATTTTTATTCCTTGTGTCAGTGAGCATGTGATGGTGTGTAGGTCATGACCATACGGGTGGTCCCATCCTCTCGAAATAGGAAGTGCCCTAATTCAACCCCACTCACTGAGTGCCAGGCTTCGTTTGGGAGACTTTATAATCGCCCCGATTATAATTACATCTTGTTATTATTTCTATTACCTCTTTTACTATTTGTTTGAGCATACTTAAGGAAAGCTTTTTCATTTACCTTGAGGAAGGGACACTAGGCCATCTAAAAGATAATTAACCGCGCTATATGTACGTACCACATTGGTCAGACAATGAACCACAGAATGGAATACCCATACATTATATTCACACATAAATAATGTTAAAAGTCTTGTCAGTCTCAATACCCAATATAGATATCATGCGTTAGATACACTTACTGGTCTAGTTGAAAAATAGTTGGACTTTGGTTTCAAATATTATAGATACATGTATATATTTGCTGGAACCGCTTTGTCTGACAGCAACATATTTTTTTCTTTGCAGCGCTGTGCAAGGAGGATGTGGAACAACACATGGAGATGTGCAAGTGACAATGTGACGTTAGAATTCAAGCCTGTTATAAACGAGTCCGGGTCATTCAGTACTATATCTGGTATAAAACAGATTTGCCAGGAGATCTAGTTTGCAAAATTCACACTGCACAGAAAAAAATGGAGATCTACGTTGATGATGTAAAGGAAGGCTGATACATAATCACAACGACCCATCCAATTTGGTTCTAGAGAATGTCAGGGAATCGGATTCTTCTGAATATAATCTTGTTGTAAGATACCAGGAATTCACATACAACGAACCAGAATATAAGATGAGGTTTATGTTCCAGGTCAGAATTACCAACATACATAATTATATTAGACGGACTGATTCACGATTTTCTTCAAATCTTGATTTTCACTTTCTCTGATTGAAATGAATTGTCTATTGTGTTTAAAAAGTTCCGTCATAAAAAGAGTTGTACATTATGACAAAAGCTTATTACGGAAAGTTTATTATTTGCTATGTAAACAAAGGTTCAGATATGTTATTGTTTACAAAATATTTAAAAACTATCAACTATCTAATCTAATCCGGTGGTTATAACTTTTCACAGTTATTAAACGTTTCATCAGTTTTTATTTACATAAAGTGACTCCAGTCTTTGTGTACATAACACATATTTGGCTACTCCTCCTTAGCACCTGATCCCACTTCTGGTGTGTCCAGGGGTCCGTGTTTGTCTCACTATTGTTTTTGTATTCTATTTGGGACGTACGACTTACTGTTCGTTACCTTTGCCTTTACATTTGGGTAGAATATTGCTTATATCCTTGAAGTCAGAAAGTCCAAATTTTGGTTTTCAACTTCAAATAAGTTATGTTTCGTTTTTTATAATATTTAAAATATTTTTTGTCCAAAAATCGTGAAATCTGTCCTTTTAATATTTATTCTTATAGTGTTTTATCTGTAATAGCACTATTGGGTATATGTACGATTCTGGATGGAAGCTTTGAGTTTGCTACAGAGGAGTTCAGTTTTATGATCTATGTAAGTACAAGAACAAAAGCTGTTTTCCATCTTCAGATGAAAGATGTGCCTAATTATTCAAAGGACTGGTGGTCATCAAGTGTTGATCCAGTTTTTGTTTATTTTAGTTGTAAGCGAGAGTCGTGTTTATGATTATTGTTTGTTTGAGTTGAAATCGAGGGCCCTGTTTAAATTATGATTATTGTTTGTTGGAGATGAAATCGAATGTCTGGTTTTGAGTTGTAATCGAGGGCCTGTTTGTTTGAGACTATATAGGACCTGAGTGCTAGTTATTGTTTGTCTATATAATTAGAAATACTTTAAGGACATGTTAACTTTTCATCGTTCAAATTCGAATGGAAATGGAAGACCTGTTGATTAATTATCATTTGTGAGATATTGATATTGGTGTTGACTTCTACTGATCACTGTTGAACTATAAATCATATGTTGTATCACTGTCATTGAATTATGTGCTTGTTCAATTTAGACGTTTGCTTTGAGACACCCAAGCAGGAAGATGGATGTGCAGTATCCACATGTTTCACAGGAGACAATGGGACGCTGAAATGGGTAAGAAGGCGGGAAAACAAATATAAAATTCAATTCAATCATTGCTGTGTCCATGTCGCTCCCTCTGCAAGTTTTACATGAATCTGTTGTTTTATTTGAGTACCATAATACACTTGAATTCTATCAAGTATGGTCTTGCTTTACAAGGGCTCCGTCTTTACGGTCTCACCCGTAGGACCACCCCATTTAGTTACTTCATACAACATGCAAGGGGTGCTGAGGACCTATTCTAATCCGGATCCCCACAGTATCCACGTGAGATGGATACACAAGTACTGAACATCTTTAATGTGTTTATTCAGTGATAAATGCGCTTGCTTGTACTTTGTTGCTAGTGCTTGTCTTATCTTTACTAGGTGAATACATTGTATTACAGCATTACACAGTCAGAAGCTACATGGTCATTTTGATGCAAAGCATCAAACCGGCCGCTATAGTTTTAAACATTCTAAGCTATTTCCCCAGAACTGTATCACATGGTGATATTATTTGCTGGACTGGAAATCTGATTTTCAGGTAGAGATTTTACGCAAAGCATCAGTCAAAATATACATGAATTAAAATATTTGAAACCGTAGCATATCCAAAATTTAAAGAACTTGTTATATCTATTAATTTTTCGAATTAATATCTGGAAACCCCATGATGAAATGCTTCTATATTTTACACACTGCCATTTGGGGAATAACTTAGTATACAATCATAAATTCATAATATTCGTTGAATGATAAAGAAAAATGAAACCATTTATTGCAGTTATTGATACTTTTATGTTGCATATTACTACAATCTTTTATTCAGAGTTTTTACACTTATTTTTGACAAAGATTGGCTTATCGAAACACTTGAACAAAGACGTCCTCTTTCCCCATTTCCTCTTTCTAAAACAACCACAAATAGATTGGCCGCTGATGTGGCCGATAATGAAGTGGCTACACTTTAAAGAAAAGGGGGAAACCTGTTTTGACTTCCTTCCTCATGATCATGTCTTTCGACGTCGTATTCCTGTTGTTGTTCTTCTACTTCCTCATATTACCAAATTTAGACGAGAATTGTTTTATCATTCAAAATTACAGTAACGACATGACATTTTAAGTGTTGTGGCAAATGTGGCCTACTTAGATAAAATATCCATACCATGGGATGATCTTTAATCTCTTTTCCTTTGGTTGTATTTTTCAAAATGTGTTGCCTTTTTGGGGTCTTCAACACTCCTCTCCCATTTTGCATGGAAAAATTACAAACTTGGGTTTTTGCCCTTTAAAAATGTCAAGATTCTCCACAAAGACTTTTTCCCCCTTATTCCATTAAGACCAGTGAATGTTTAGTGTAGTGTCTTATATAAAGTAGATTTACCCTTCCAGTCACAGAAACTGTGAACTTACTAAGTAATTTTGACTTTAACTTTGCAATCTTAACTTTCCTTTTTTTATGTTAGGTAAGTGTACCCAGCTATCACCTGCTTATGGTATGTGATGTCTCCGAGTTTGATTAGATACGCCAAGACACGCCATGCGTTATGAGGACTATTTTAAAGCGAGGCTAACTACTAACTAAAAAGTTTGATGTTGCTGGATTGTATAACAATTTCTCGTTTTAAAGTCATCATTTTCGCAAAATTCTACGGTCGCTATAATGACCTTGTTTGCGATTACAAATTATTAAAGTAATATGTTGACTGATTTCTTTCATATCCTTTGTTAGACTGTCATTTTCGTACTAGATTTGATAATCCCGTTTACCCTGTGTCGACTAAGAGCTCGCGGCGGGTGTGACCGGTCAGCAGAAGATGCTTACTCATCCATGGCACCTGATCCTGCCTTCGCCTTTGTTGGAGGTCCGTGTTGCCCTACACTCGACTTTGTATATATGTTTTGGGACTATGATTACATTGAACACATGTTTGGCCCCAATCTTTTGGCACTACATTGATCACTTTTGTAAAATTTTGCTTTCGTGTTTCGGATTTCCAACATTTCGGTTTGGGCATCGCTGGAGAGACATGGTTTGTCGAAATGCGCATCTGGTGCATAAACATTGGTACCGTATATGATTTATATTACTTCGCCAATTTATTAGTAAAGCCTAAAATAAAATTTGTTGAGTTTCCACTAACCCGACCGACCATAAATTATTAAATTATAACCTTGATCCTACATTTTTTAAAAGTTATAATAATGTGTTTGCTTAGTATTGAAAATAAAACTTAAAATCAAATGACGTTTTCTGGAATGTTAGCAGAAACACAACTATTTTTATTTTTAGATTGATGATTCAGACTGCATGAGTGAAACAGTGAACGGTTACAAAATGGTGAGAATTTGCAAAACTGTCCAAAATTTGAAAACATCAAATTTTTCGGGATTGGACAACTCTTTCCAGTCGACAATATGGGGGAACTACTCCTGCTGCAATGCTAAGGGCATTTGTCGGAAACAACTTTTTCAAATGGGTATGTATATGTGGATAATTCCTAGCTGCAGAACTGTAGCTCTCTGAAAATATTGGGACAGATCAGAGAGCTACAGATCCACCCCTTATAAAAACCTTCGATTTACAAAAAGTTGCGCATGATTGAGGCCTTATATCGTTGTATCCCTGGATCGCCGAGCAATAAATATATTATCTGAACATTCCTTACATAGTTTCCTACCATGTATGTGTTCAAACATGCCTTCAAAAATTCATTAAAGTCCCATACGTCCTGAAAACTTCACAGCTTTATATGATTTCGTCTATTGACGTAGCCATGTTAGGCGTCCAGTCAATTCGAACCCCGGTTTATTTTCATACTTGCGGAACCAGTAGCCACACAAATATTTCAGTGAAATATTATGGATAAAATCACCCCAGTTTAGTTGAAATAATTATTCTAATAGGTTAGACAAACTAACTAAACTCACAGCCTTCATTACTTTGTTCCCAACCTTAGCCACTTTGATTTTAAAAGGGGGCCCAGGCTAGGTTTTTATATAGCATTTTCAATGCTCAGCAGTTTATTTCACCTGCAGTAAAATTACAAATTATTTAATTTTCATTCAGTATTCGAGTTTTGTAATAAATTAAGACTGAATACATAATTTGTATAGAACATTGTGAATACTAATAGAAACGAAGTTCGAATTGACTGGATGTGACCGGTCAGCAGAGGATGCTTACTCCTCCATGGCACCTGATCCTACATTCGCTTTTGTCGGAGGTCCGTGTTGCCCTACACTCGATTTTGTATATGTTTTTTGGATTATGATTACGTTTGACACAATGTTAACTTCGCCTTTTTGTATTGCTACGTCAACAGACGAAATTCATGTGATCCGGAATAGGCCGCTTCACGATGATTTTCACACATGCGCATAACTACTTCCACAAGACAAAGCTATTTTGAGCTACTCTCATTAAGTACGAAGCAAGATTTCAAGGGAGGAAAATGATTTGGATTTAAGTAATAGTGTGTGTGTTTTATCTTTAATATATGTCTTTGGGGTTTGATCTTGTAATTTTCTTACAATTAAACAGTATATATTCACACAAAATATAATTCTAAAAAGAGACATATTTGAACTCGCTGCTGTTTGCGCATACACGGTAACTTTCGTGTTTACGTTGACAGCGAAGATGACAAACCGGGAGATTTCAAACATACAAAAGCGCAAAACTGGTAACCTAAGTATGACCGATACACCCATAAGATTTAGCATGTGAAGGAGTAATCCTAGATATTCCAGTCCATGAAAACCTCCCCACTTCATTTAGCATCATATTTAGCATTATCGTCAGATGCTACGCCCAGGCTGTCGTTTAAAGAAATTTATAGACACGGTTCAGTTGAGAGACTTAAATTTCATGTAAACGTGATTATGAGATATTGCCAAACAGATATGGAAATTTGACGATGGATAAGCTGAAATAATCCTGTTCGTCGTAAAGTTTAGCTGTTAGTTTGCAGATAACTTCCATGTTGAATATAATATCAAACTATGAAACAGATATGCAAGACTCTACGGTGTCTTGACCTATAAATGAAAATTTACCATTTATACATGTACGTATTAATTGGTGTGATCGCACCATTTACATTCTGATGAATCTACATGTATATATATAGGCCTTTAAAACAGCCGTCTATGTTTTCAAAATGAAATTGATATTTCCCAAACAAAATTAATGTTTTGTTAATTGGTTTTTACAGCAAATGAAGACGAAGGAGATAAAAATGAAGAGGAAATAGCCACATCTGGTATGCAATGGCTCTAACGCTTATGATTCTGATTACATATATGTATTATTATTGATAAGTAGAAATTTGTTTCATTAGCCAGGGTAAATAGGGACGTACCTGATGGGTTTGAATTCCTCAGGACTAACGTGATCTTTAGAATTGTGTATACATTAAATGAAGATCAAACAGAGATGTACGTTGTATTTGCACACGGTCCGCAAGTCGATCGCAAGGCGCGCGATAGCCTCGGCAGATATCAGCACATCATCAGCAATTATTAGTACCCAAAGTACTTTCACAGTACATTATCAGTAAATATCAGAACCCACAGTAAAAACCACAGTAAATATCAGCAATTATCAGCACCCACAGTAATTATCAGCACCGGCAGAAAAATATCAGTAATTATCAGTAAAAATAAAACTCTCATTTTGCGTCCAGTACTGGATGTGTTTATTCACAAGAAAGTTCATTTGAGGTTTATCATCAATGTTTGTCTTATGTCTTATGATAAAGGGTGTTATTTTCTTATGGGATGGTTGTAACATCAAATAAAAATTTCATGAATCAATATTTGATCAGGTGAGCAGTGTGGTCCTTGGGCATTCCTTGCTTTACTTTAACTGTTTCCCAACTGATGACGCCCGGACAGTTAAAGTACCTATATGTCAAAATGTATGAGGGTTTTTATTCAAATATATTAAAATTTGGGAAAAACATAAAAAAAAAACCTTCAAACATTATGGCTGTCAGCTTTTCATGGTTTAACCTGCAGGATTATCAATAGAAATTGACTTCTCTTTTTATCATATAAAGGGTGTTTACTATAAAAATCAATCAAATATGCAGGTTAAATAACAATCATCAGGTAACTTGAAAACACATGCATACACAGTACTTATGACAATCATTTTTTTCAAAATCCTCGTATTCGCAAAGCTTTATCTATCAATACGCCAGTTAAAATTCTGTAGTTTAAGTAATTTATGCAAGTAACATTCTAGTTATCTGATGTAAATTGGTATAATTGCACCTGGAATTTATGTGTTAATAATACATACACTTTAAATATTTTATAATTTCATTGATTTTAACTTGCAATGATTATCTACATAATGGCAATTTTGAATATTGGTGCAATCATACCAATTATGGGTAAGGGCAGAAACTCTCATGACAAATTAGACAAATGAGTAAACTTAACTTCTGTAATAAAAAACAATGCATTGTAAAGTGATACTAAAAAGAGAATTTACATTCATCAAATAATGAGAAACAATGTCTGCCGTGTCATGCGGGTCTTGGGTATGTTGTTTGATTTATTGACAGCATGGTGTGTATTGTTCTGATATAGATCATTGTTTGCAGTGCAGTAAGTTTACATGTATATGGTAAATATAATCTGTTGAGTTTTCAATTACTTAAACTTGTAACTTATATTTCTAGTCCACAGTTTAACAATGTGAATGTGATGGGACTTTTTACCAATACGCCTAGACGTATACCCAGTCATTCGTACAACAAACCCATAATACACGATGTGTCCTTTGACTCCCTCTTACCTTACGTGAATAAACCATTGGGTCCACATCACATTCGCACCAAACTTTACTCTGTCCCTTTGAAAACTTTGTATAAAATTACAAAAAAACTAAAGCTAGTTCCCACTTGGATTTCCCAACACCTGAACATAAACTTGATTATATGATTGGGGATATTGCCTATCATAGATTCTTCTTTTTTTCAGTTTACAACATTTATTCAGGTTATATTTAGTCAGGATTTTACATATGACCTTTACAACCCAACCTGACCAGGGGTACGGGGTATTTATAAGTATAAATAACTCTCTCACACACATTCACACAGAGAGACATTTCACTTCTGAACAAAGAAAATGAAGTAAAAGGAAGAAGGAAAGTTGGACTGTGTACTCTGGCTGGGTTTCAAAAAACTAACAAATAACACAAATGTGTATTTAATTACAATGTCAAGGTTGTTACTAAAAGATACTCATTTAAAACATACATACATGTACATATGCTTGCGAGTGGTAAGACAGTTAACACACTCTTTTGTAAGGCGCAAGAATAACGAACAGTGGTCAATCTCGTAGAAGTCCTAAGTAGAATACAAAGCAAGAGTTGGGCAATCACGGACCCCTGCGACACACCAGAGGTGGGATCAGGTGCCTAAGAGGAGTAAGCATCCCTGTGACCGGTCACACCCCGCCCTGGAGCCCATAGCCTTTGATCAGGTAAACGGGAACAGTCCGTAGTCAAATCAGTGTGTGAACAACGGCTATAACTATGGGCTATGAAGACACATCAGACAGCATTTGAACTTTCATTATAGTCTAGTTATGAGAGAGCATACTAAATTACACTTTATAACAATATATGTGTATGTACAACTAAGGGGAGAAAAAAAAAAACTTTTCAAAATACTTATGAAATTATACTTGAGTTTTCAAAGATCAAATAATTTCCATTTCTTTTTCAAACTGATTTGTACAATTATTTTTCCATGCAATTTGTTTTTCTACTTTGTAAACATTAATCCAGAAAATTTTAAATCTATTCAATGATAGACCATTTCCTTTACATTTTTAAAATATAATGAAATGTTTCAAATGATAATTTATAAAGTTTACCATTTCACTTTCTGAACACCCAAGGATAAATGTTTTCTTATCAGTTCTAATATTGAAGTAAAATTATCACAAAACCAAGATTGCACATTTCTTAAAAAATACTAAACTTTTTCACAGGCATGCATAACATGTTCTAATGACTCTCTCTCTTCTAAACAGAAAGAACATACATAGATCTTATCTGATTTCTTAATAATTTTCAAAAATGTATTTGTAGTTAAAGTTCTATGGTTTATCCGATACTGTAACCATTGTAATTTGCTATTTTTTGTATTCTTAAAAACATTTTTATGAATTCTTTTCCACTTTTTTTGAGATATTTCAAATTGATCATCCCATTTTTTTTATTTTTTTTTTGGTCCAGTTGGTTTATCACTGCTAAAGTTTAATATTCTGTAAAGGAATTTTTTGTCAGTTTTGCTAATTTATCAGAGGTAAAATGTGTAAAGGAACAATTGGTTCTTGTTCCTTAATTAGATGATCAATATTAAAATCTCTCATCATTGTCTTTACTGCTTGTGTTACTCCAAGAAATTCTAAAAAATCAGTTTTAATAACATATATATTTTTGAATTGATCATAAGTCGTTATCTTATCCTCATCTAATGAAGAGTTTACTAAATAAATATTGATTTTACACCATTCCTTCAAATGCATTGGTTTTTTTTTTTATCTACTTTAAGTTTTTCATTGAACCAGAGAACACTTTTACCCAATTTGTCTACTATTAATGCATTTTCAAAACAATTTTCAAGCCTTTTCCAGGAGCTAAATACATCTTGCCAAAATCTATTTTTTTGAATCTTCAATATATTTTAATGCAAAAGTTGTTCCATGTTTAATGACTTGGTTAATGTTGATATCTTCACCTATAACAGATTGCCATTTTGCTGAGCTATTCAGCAATTTCTTAACCCAAGATATTTTCATACTTGCTATGAAATTTTCTATGTTTATTATATTTAAACCACCTTTTCCATACTCCTGTGTAACTATGACGGTCGTAGTTATTGACCACAACCCTGACTGGAGTGACTCTGACAGAAAAAAACAAAGAGAAATTCTGGATGCACAGATTAAAGTCATTCCGCCCTAATGGCATGAATAAAATTAATGACTTTGCCAGAATGAACGTGTGCTAAGCCCCACCAGACTTTACTCCTCGCCTCTCTTCATGACCTAGATACTCGTGGTGAATTTTATTGATTTTCAGTTTGATTTTAAATTTATTTGGGTTATGAATTATTCAGTCGTAAGACATTTTATTCGGGTTATTGAAACATTTTTATTCGGGTTATTAATCATTAGGTCGTGAGTAGCCTGGTCCCCTGACTAAAAGCAGTAGACTTAGTTGCTTTCCATGGTGTTTCGTTTTCCATCGCTTACGTAACAATCACAAACACTATGCTTATCCATAGTAATGCCATGAACCGTGGTATTTTCAGATTAATTATATTATAATCAATGACGTATAATAGAGGGTCACTATATTAATAAACAGTCCGAAACACTTGTACTTGTTACAATCCTAACATTTTTCAAATTTGAAATAGACATGCGCGAAAGATTCAGGGCAATTTAGCCCTGCATCGATTCGATTGTATTCCACCTGGCCCTTGCGATGCTAAGCTTGTAACTATGTACAAGATACATGTACACATTAATTTACTTCCTCTTTATCTACAGAATATTGCACTAAATATTAGAAGCACTATTTCTGGATATGCTACTCGAAATTCTATGAATTATTCATTACCAAAATGTAGACTGGAAATATTTAATAAAATCCTTTATTCCTGACACTGTCAGAAATTGAAATAATCTGGACAAGTATCCACACAAGGGAAGCAACTTCCATTAAATCTTTTAGCACTGTTGAAAAACCACCAAGTTATTTTTCATTTGGGGAAAAGATTTTTTTAATATAATCCATACAAGGTATTTTAAACTCCGATTTATTTCGTTGTAACTGAGTAGACAACCAAATTGTTCGTGTGGGACTACCAGAAGATGCTTACCATTTGTTTTTTTGTCTGTAAAAAATATAATACTGCTAAGAATATTGTTTAATGAACAAAATTACCTATCATTCAACGATATATTTATCATTGATGTGCATTTATGTTATGGGGAATGAATCTCTTTCTGTGTTCAAAATATCGATCTTTGGCATTATCATGTTATTCGTCCCACTATTTGGTTTATTCCGTACTAAAACCCTTACTAAAGGAAAAATAACTCTTACACTTTTATAGTGGGGCATATAAAATTATAATGCCCGAACTTTTCAAAGTTATTCAATCTTTTCTTGGTGAATGTGGTCGTTTTTCTAAAAACAAATAATAATGTACCATCTTACTTTTATTCTATATGTCTACCTTCGTTAACCACTCTTGAAAACACAAATTTCGATTAATTAATTGTATTGCATTAAAAGTTAGGGGTGACTCACTCGCGCCAAGACCGGAAAACCGGATCTAACGTTATTGGTGTAACTTTATACACTTGCGAGAGAAATAACCGGTAAGTATGGAAGCACAACTGACTGTGACAACAAACAATCCGGGACGGAATGAGACATGAATGGGAAATTGTGTCAAAAGTAACATTCACCCTGAAGCAGATAAATGCTCGTTACAAAAGGCCAGGCGGACAGGCAAAGAGTTGGACTAGATGTTTTCACCTCTGCATGTGACATAGAATCATGTCGTATTCGCGTTAAGTCAATTATGACAGTTTCCCGAGCTCCATCCTGTTGTAACTTTTTGCAATTACAGATATACATTTTTCAGCAATTATTCGTTCGAACGATTGAAAGGTCCATTTTTTATTTTAAAACTATAGAAGTTTTTTTTTTATTATCATCGTGATGGCTAATCATGTTAATTTGTGACGCAAGGATGTCTGATATGACGAGTCCCGGCGAACGCGTCTTGGAACTCCGTGTAGACAATGATTACCAAAATCAGTAAAGTTATGCCCCGAGTGCTGATATCAATTTAAACCTTAACGTTGTGAAAATTCTACTGGGTGAATTTATTACGCTCTAGTGAACTGAGATAAACCAATGAGGGTGCACCAGTCGGTTGTGGTAGTAAATGTTAGGTCGCTTTGTGTACATGTGTACCACAGGGTATACACGTATCTTAGCCTTTTCCACTGAATTGCAAGTGTGAGATTTTATTATTTGTTATTTTAACAAGGGATTGTTGGGTGCCCATTTTTAATAAAATCAAAAGTAGCATTGTTTTTTCATTTACAAGATCTTGGACAAATATTTACATTCCATCATGTAATAATTTACTTATCATTCCAATCATATGGACCCCATAGCTCAGGTTGTTGGTGACCGCATGTAGTTATTTATTAGTCGATCTGTTCCAAACAGGGTTGTAAAACTGAGAGAGCCACTTTAGCTTTCTGCTCAACTCTGCAATAAGTATTTCTTAGATACAGCTACCCATGGAGGTCAGAATAGCCCCAGCATCCCCTTGCTGTCATAAGAGAAGATCTGAAATTGGGGCGGTCATTCGATGAGACCGGAAAACCGATCGTTCGTGTTCACAGCAGTGTTGGCACGAAAAAGATCCCTCCCTGCTCAAATGCCCTGAGGTGTCGAGCATAGGCCTTAATTTTGTAGCCCTTCAACCCTGTAATGGTGTCCTTCTTTCATAGGAGTGAAATATTCTCGAGTGGACCGTAAAAACAAGAAATTAATCAATCAATCATCTTAGTATACCAGTCTATATATATAGTCTGGATGATAATGCATTGATTCTAGATCGTTTTCGTCTATCTGATGTACATACTGAGAATTTTGAGCTGAAACTAAAAAACCAATTCATTATTCGAATATTCAGGGACTTACTATTCTAACTATTTGTTTTCAAATATTCGTCAACGTCATATGAATGTAGTATATTTCTCATGAAATATTACCTGATGTCATTAGTTTCAGCTCTTAATTGAATACTTTAAACATTATTCATAATTGTTTGTGGCAGGTTTTAAAAATATCTGTGAACCCAAAGTACAATCATGTTTAGTATCATTTTTAGGTGATGTCCCCAAGTGTTGACACTGGTCAGTCAATCAGATGATGTAACGCTTTAACTTTTGAGCTCAAGATTGTAGGACGTATTGTGGATGGGCAAGTTGGCAGAAAATTACGAGCTGTGTTAATTGCGCACCAACAGCACTGGCATTCGTATTTATGAGTTGGCTATTGTTACATAAGCTACAAAGATGATTTAACATTTGAGCACAAATTAAAAAGCCATTGTATTTGAAACATATATCTGTAGCTCGTTAGACTCTGTTGCCATTTCTTGCTGGACATCAGCAATTTTTTTGTTAATAATAACCTTTCATAATTGTAAAATATGTCTCTGAATGAATGTTATTAACCTTTTACTCCTGATTTATGTTTCATCAAATATTAGTTATATGATTTTAATGTATATCCAAATACAAGTGAGTTTACGTACAAAAGGGTCCTTTTAAATTTGGGGTGGGTGTATCTGATATCCTAACTTCGGTTAAAATGAATGATTATCTATTATTTTTTGTGTTTATCTATTCCTCTAAGAGCCAATTTTGATAAACTAGAGGGAAAAAAATCATACTTAAACAGTTTCATATTTTTTTAAGCAAGTGGTAAATGTAGAAAATTATTCTTTTGCATTTTTTGTTTAAATTTGTCGAAAACTGTGAAAATAATTGGCTTTATTCTACGTGTGCAACATCATAGTCATTGTGAATTCATTATAAAATCAATGTAACTTTGTATTAAAGTTAAAATATTTAAGAAAAAATCTATTTTAGTTTAGTATTAGATCAAAATATACATATTGCACTATACATAGCCTTGCTGCTTTTTTTAGGGCGGGGGTACCTCTGTCTTGAACATTTTATCTCAGAAAATAAATGATACAATTTTGCAATGTTTTGTGTTATTTGACTCCCTGTTATATAGTGCATAGTTAAAAATTAATTGTAAAACTGTGAGATAACCAATTAATTTATTAGTGCAGTAGGCTCTACCTTATTTGTAAAAGTTGTAAAATACTCAAAATTGCAAGCGCGTAGCTCCCTATACGCCAACACGCCACGTGCGGCACATGCCGTCGGAGACACCCCCCCTCCCCCAAAAAAAACCCCGTCTATCAATCAACGAATCTGTTTAACTGCTTACCAATTGATTCTAACACTAAATGTATACTGTATATGGCGTTAGGATATACCAGTTACATGTTACAGTAGAAGTGACTTCAATCTTTGATAATTCAGACTGATATATGCGGAGATTTATTTCGATTCCAGTTCAACGTATACTCCGTATGTCCGGTATTGTCAGTTGTGTTTTCACGTCAAATAAATCCATCGGACGTCGACAATCGTGAGTAATGAAAACAATAGACACGTTTGCTTTGCTACTATACGGGCTGTCCGTTTCTGTCCAGACACGGAGAGCAGATTTGGACAGTTCTAAGGAAACCAAGTAGTATTTAATTTACAAAATTAGTGTATCTCTTAGTCAATCACGGCTCAAACATTCATTGTGTCTTTGAGAGACTCCTTCGTCTTTGGCCCTTAAGACATTTTGGTAACACCCTAAAGTAATTACATCTTTCCGTCAATCTCACTGCTCTCGTATGATAATTAAAAAAAAAAAATCTTTTCAAGATGTTATTACAGCAGTAGTTTTTAGGTCCCAGAAAATGGCGAGAATGCAGGATTTGCACGATCTTACCCCCCGACTTCCGGGACCTTGAGCGCCCCAGAACTCCCTCATAAGGCCACTCTTCGGGGGCAGAATCGGTTCCCGACCCTGCGCTGCATATGCATTTATAGCTAGCTACGCCCCTGAAATGTTATGGCAATTTTATAAAACTATTGTTAATGGGAGGAGGGGGCAAGTCTAAGTTATTGAACTTGTGCCCCATCGCGTGCACTATTGTGAATTAAAAATCCATGCTTCAATTCAATTCAGATCATGGGACACAGGGAACCAGGCCAGGTCGTGAGGAGTATATCATTTTAAGAGACAACTTAAATACCACCATAAACAATGCCAAATTTGCACAACAGGTGCCCCTTTCATTTATCAAACTGCATACTCATGCTTATTGCGGATAGCGAGAAAGTTAACTTGGACGAACTTGGTGATTTACTTTCCCCTGGATCATTTGATTCGGCCTGTTTCAGCAGTGGAAATATTAGGCATGTGGTTCTTTTCAAAATTGGAAATAACTTTGTAGAAAATAGATATTTCCCTGAAAAAGGGTTACATTAGACAGAACAATGATTATGATTGTTATTCCATCAGTATTAATTCGGAATTGTATTTAAAAAAAAAAAATTAAATTGCAATTATTTCCAAAATTTTCACGTGAGGAGATCTTGGATTTTTGGCATTATCTTCAATTTCGGGTATTGTTAATGTGAATTCTGCATCTGTCATTGGTGTCCTAGATTAACCCATTAATTTACACTTAACAATCAAACGATTGGACCCCGGTAAATAGTATTTAAGATAACGACCTCCACATGTTGTGTATTCTTCCGTTTCTTCAAAGAGGGGGTAACTCATATAGGAAGACTAAGTACTGGTATAAAACAAAGAAATTAAGACCGATAGTATTTGAGAAGCGGAAATATGACATTTTTAATGTGTGACACAAGTCATACAAGTATCATCCATCCAACCGTTCATAAGAATAAATTTTAAGCTAAAATTAATTGCCTAAATTTCGCTCAAAAGAAGGGGCAAGTCGAAACAAGGACGTTAGTATTTGATATTGAATTTCAAGTGCTTAAAATGCTTTAAATGGTGGAGAATATGTAGTTACAATCATGAAAAACTGCAGTGATAGAAAGCGTAAGTTTTCTCAACCGTTTTAGTAAGCGCAACAGAACATGATGAGGGTACACACCCATTACACCGTCAGAAACCAGTGGTTTTACCCTGCTACGGCGGGGACCTTCAAAATCGTTGAGAACATTACCTACTTTCTCATCTCTGTTGTCCTTGAAAAATAATGTGATACCTTGACGGCACATCATTTAAATAACTGCCCTGAATTAATCTCTAAGAACTACACTGTAAAAAGAAAAAATTTCTACACTCGACACAAAAATACGAATTCGCGGAATTGCGGCCAATTAATAAAAATATTTTAAGCAAGAATTCATACGTAATTGCCTGATACTTATGAAGGTCAAGATGACCCCCACTGAACGGTTGTGTGACACAGGAGGGGGGGGGGAGATAATTGCGCAATAAGCGCATTATTAAAAGAAATGCCGAACTTATCCATGCGTCTTTGGGATGTGTTCAGCGTTAAAACTACCAAATTTTGCAATGTGACTAGGTTGGTATGTAATTTATACGATTTTGCTGTCAGTACAAAAAGAAATACGTTGTCCAGTTATTTAGATGTAATTGAAATTTCGCATTGTGAATTGCGTATTTTTGCGTATGACCTAATAAACATTGTTTTGTTTCTAAATCTCGAGTTTTGATATTCAGTAGCCGTTTTGAGATATATAAGAAGGGAGAAAATCGGTGAAATTTCGTGAAATTCTCAACTTCGTTCAAGGTATCACACCGTTAATTATATTCGCTATATGTTTCTATGTAGGAAAAAAAAAAATCCTGAAAAATCAATTTATACAAGTCATGTAAAATAATTCATCAAACAGTGTTCTATGTTACCTGTCTCGTCTGCCGGCATCAGAAAAATGACACCCTAAACGGCATTTTCTCAATTTTTTTGTCCGCAAACAGCACTACCCTCAAAACCACGTGTTTTCCACGTGTTTGTAAACAGCCTGTGGGCGCCCCAGGAAGTCGTCTAATCTTACTACAGAAAATAGTTCCCCTGTAAACAATCGGTTATTTCTGCAAATTACATAAAATTTCCTAATCGGGGGTACAAAATTGAAGAGAAAAATGTGAGGGGAAATGAAAAAAATCGCGCACGAAAAAAAAATTCTGTAGCATATATGGAACTACAATTGACTAAGTTCACTAAGTTCATTTTCATTGGATAATTACCGGTGTGATACCTTGAAAGGAACGAATACTATGTAGTGTTTGGGGGCGAGTCGTTCCTAGAATGACTCGCCCACCGTTCGTGTGACGTAAGTTGGCACGGGATTTTGCACACGGGCTGTGCAGAATCCCGCACTTGGAGACTACCTTCTGAAAGCCTCAACGTGCAGAATCCACCCATACCAGCGAGACGACTATGAGGTGAGCCCCCCTCGAGGGAACCCGCGGATTACTGTTATAAGTGTATATTAGTGTGAATAAATACTTTAACTACGACGAACGAGGTACTTTACTTTTAAAGGTTTTATTTAGCCAAAACCTCCCATTTTATTTCCGGAAAAGTCGTGCTATAATTTGAATTTTGATGCTAGTCATTGAGTTGATCGGTTGTACTTTAAAGCTGAATCGCTGTAACATTGCATAATGTAATTTTTTATACTCTCACCGCATCTATAGTGCAGATGTAGTGTTGAGTTGTCATTGGTTTGATCATTGCGTTTTTCTTTTCTCATGTAACTGTTTTAACATTATAGGATTGAATATATATAAATTATTTTGTTCATGGAGGAATGAATATAAAAACCGAATCGCAAACTTTATGAAAGCCGAACGAAGGCTTTCATAAAAAAAAGTTTGCGATTCGGTTCTTGTATTCATTTCTCCATGAACAAAATAATTTATATATTCAATGCTTATAATTCAATTACGAACTAATAACTATCAATTTTCCATGAAATTTATTAACAACACTGTCGAAATAGAAATAAACATTTGTGAGCAGCTGCAGGTCCGCGGAGTAATTTACAACGCATGTCGGCCGTCAGCGGAAATTTACAGCGAATCAAATTTATTTGTTTACAGCAAATCAGCAATTGCAGATTTTCTCTTTTTGAATATCAAAGGAACATTTTTGGAAAACAGAATTGTTGATCAGGCTGGAATTTGGGGATGAAGAAATGCTAGTCGCCTGTTGATTGAATGTTGACAGATTCAAAGTGTGGTTATGTTCAATTTGTCACTTTCACTGGATAGATCGTCAGTATTATTAGCTGAGGCTACATGAATAACTGCAGATCGAGCCCTCGTTCCGATGGCCACTCATATACATGATATGACGTAATTCCACCCCAGCATCACTCAAAGCTTGAATGCTTGTTGCTCTTATGCAGTGAGTCGTGTATCTCTAATTGCAATTTAGCGTTTCTCGAGATATCCCCCATGAATTTGGTAAACTGATACTTTTAACAGGTTTATCCAAGTACCAAATGCTTTCTCCTGAATTGTTAATGGCCTCCTTTGCGCAGTGGTTAAAAGAGCATAAATTACATTTGGATTTGTTTTTCTTATTAAAAATTGAAGGGAAGCGACAGGGCAGGTGTCTGTTTTTGTTGAATACATCCTTTTGTTGAATACATCCTTTTGTCCTGTGCACCCTCCTCGCTTGCTAGCCCTCCTGGATGGTTTTCTGATTCGTTTCATGACTTAATATTGCATATTCCAGGCCATTTTCGTCTTTCAGGAATTCAAAGGAATTTAGACGAAGTTGCTCATGGAACTCAAGTCCCCGGGTTACAAAGTGAATCGCTAGATTGTACCACACACGTAAAATAAAAGGATTGTCTTGTGAGGAGTGCAGATATTCATGATCACTTATTTTTCTCATGTCGTCTGGGGTTATGATTTCTTTGTGCTTTGTGGGTTTAGAATATCCGGATCTGACATTTTCTTTCAATTTCCCATCTATAGTGTAATTTGCTTTCTCTCACAATATCCAAATTTCTCTCTATATCATTAAGGTGTCTGTTGATTGCCCCGCGGATATTTTTCATGGTGTTCTTATGATATTCATTTCCTTGTTTAATTTCTGAAAGACGAAGGTTGATTCCAGGGAGGCTTCTGCATAGAAGACACAAATTTTTCACCAAGTTCGATAGATCAATAGCGAAAAATAATGCGCGTCAACCAAACGTTCCATATACCAATTTAAATTGAACAAAAATACAATATTTTTAAAAAAAGAGTTCAATATGTTTTCGAACCGTGTTTGACCGGAAACAGTAAAGTTTGTGAAGAATGAAAATTCGTAAAATAACTTTGTTTCAGCTGGTCAATTCTGGTATGATTTTTTAGAATGACATTCTAAAAAATTACATAATGAAATTCTAAAAAATTACATTGAATTATTTTCACGCCCCATTTTGTATTCCTCTTAGTTGAGCTTGACTGCCAACTGTCCTGTAGATATTTGATATCTTCGACTGTCATTTTTTTTAATCGCTTTGGGCCTTCAATACTTGTGTTTTGAGAATTTGCTTCTCTCAGATTTTTTTCCATTTCTTTAATAACTTTTTCGTTATCTGAAGACGCGCACACATCACCAGTAACAGTGAACGGATCGTAAATCTCACTTTCAAAAATCTGTAGGTCAAGTCCTTCCAAATTATCAATTTCTTGAGGTTTTTATTCCATTTTTAATACTATTCCAAATTTCCCATACTGCGGCAAATCCATCTAGCAAACGTTTGAGCCAGTTCTCATCCTGCGTCATTTTCAATTTAGAGTTATCCCCCTTTCCGTATTTGTCCAGTAATTCACATTCTGATTTCATTTGCACAATTTTTGTTTAATTTGAAACAAGATGAAAATTTGTTTAAATAGCCTTAGTAATTTAATTAGAATATAATAGTAAATGAGATATTTTGAAAAAAAATTGATTTTAAGAAATTGTATATGGAAATACACGAAAAATAAATAATAGGCTTTTTATATTCATTAGAATTATCTTTATGTATTATATAGAAGTGGTGAACGTTGCATATGCACCTATGGAGGACATCAAGAGAAAAAGTAATTCTCACTTGAAAATTATATTCATTGACGAATGAATGGAAAAATTTCCTCAAAGAAGAGCAACGATAAGAAGGAAAA
>CAJDSM010000198.1:0-61245 GCA_903981925.1 Ostrea lurida
CAATTTCTCGATTCGTATTTGGGCGCCATGTATGAAGTTGGACCTCCTATTGTCATATGCCCATATTAGGTAGTGTTTACATTTAATACGAGTACGAAAGACATGACGATTTCGTCGGTATGTCAAGTTAAAAAAAAAGGTTAGCAGAGTGTAATCTTTTTTCTGCCACCATATGAGATTCTTTTCTTTGTCAGAATGGTTCGAGTTCATGCTGAACATCGCCATTTTCCCACTGATTGCCATTTGTTTTTGTTTTTTTTTATTATATCCACCACCGAGATCTCGCAATAACAAGTATGGCGGAACATACGAAGAAGTTTAGGGAGTTACTCATGGAAAACAACCAATATTAGTTAGACATGCAAATAGCAACAACGTAGGTACCCTAATTGATGATAAACCCATTAAATATAAACAAATTCGGCGCTTTTATAATATACGTTTCTTATTGTTTTCAGCAAATAATGTTGCACCATACGGAAGATCCTGTTGAATTTGTAGTCCTCTCCGTTTACGTCGAAAAATAAAAAATGACGGAGATGGGCTACTATATTGCCAGAGCTAACCGCAGCACAACGTTAAGGTTGAGATACAGGGGGCGCTGGTCTAATATCTACACGAGAATGTGTACATCACATATGTATAATTTTTCATAGACTACAGAGGTTTTAAAAACACTTTTGGATTGAAGTTGGATTTCAACCTCATTATGCCCTTGCAATTTCGAAATTTATTGATAACTTCAATATCGCAGGTCAATTTGCTTAAACCACGTGATGCCGAATCACTTGATCAGTTAACCGTCATGAATATATATTTTCAGTTCATCATATTTTGATAAATTATCAGTAAAGTTCCAAATGTTTTATCCAGTATAATATATGCAGTATTTCGATTGCATATTTTCAGTGAAATTTCCATTGGCCACCTTAACTGTGCTGCGAGCATTTATTCAATCAGATATGAAATGAACCGAACTGTATTGCCATAAGTGGACTTAAATGCAGAATACTGTTTGAGCTGTATTTAAACCTGATTTATTTTATATATAACCCCGGAACACTCACTGTGTACCCACACCCACAAGAAAAAGACTTCTTTAAAGTTTCATTTCCCTATATGAAAAGTTTATCCATATAATCCATAAAATCCACCGATCGACCTTTTTTTTTGGCTTACGGTTCATTTTTTTGTATGGTTTAAAATGCACCATCGCGGAAGTATACATAATTTGACACAGCTAAGGGCTCATTATATATATATATATATATATATATCGAAGTCATACACTTCGGGGAAACAAATACTAGCATTTTAACACTTATACATTCTTTTATTTTTAACAAGGACTTGAGGAAGTTATCATCCAAATACACTGAAAGGTAAACTAAATGTTATACATATATTTGGCTTGTCAATTTTTGAAATGCTTTACAGTGTGTCGATATATGGTAGCGTAGGCTTTGCTAATTGTCGTCTATGCAATGCTGATACTATAGGTTTTAGTTCCATTAGTAGATATGTCAAAGTTGACGTCATGAAATTTATTTGCTGGTTCCTCTACAGCATCATTCTGCCACTTCATGTAACTATATAATATGTTTCAAAATGTGTGTTGTGTAGTGAAGGAGATTGGATGTCTCATACTGGGTCTGACTAGTCCATACGAGATTAGTTGCCCCAGGTTGTTCTAGTATCTGACCAATCAGTAACGAGATTAGTTGTACACTATATAGGCTGTATCTGACCAATCAGTAACGAGATCAGTTGTATATAGGCTGTATATAACCAGTTAGTAACAAGATCAGTTTTACACAATATATATAGTCATGTATAGTGAACCAATCTCAGTAACGGAGACCAGTTCGATATAAGCTGGTATATAAACCCAATCCACGGACAGGAATCAGTTGTATAGAAGGCCTGTATATAACCAATCCAGTAACGAGATCAGTTGTATTAAAGGCTGTATATAACCAATCAGTACACGAGTTATCCAGTTGTACTATGAGGCTATATAACCAATCAGTAACGAGACTCAGTGTCATTACTAGGCTTGTATATAACCAATCAAATGTTATTGTAAAGCGCTTTGAGTACTTCGATAGATAAAGCGCTATATAAAAACCAATCATTATTATTTATTATAATCAGTAACGAGATCAGTTGTATATAGGCTGTATATAACCAGTCAGTAACAAGATAAGTTGTACACTATATAGGCTGTATATGACCAATCAGTAATGAGATCAGGTATATGACCAGTTAATAACGATGTCAGTTGTCTCCTAGCGATATCTGGCCAATCAGTAACGAGA
Source organism: Ostrea lurida (assembly GCA_903981925.1). Classification (NCBI taxonomy): domain Eukaryota; kingdom Metazoa; phylum Mollusca; class Bivalvia; order Ostreida; family Ostreidae; genus Ostrea; species Ostrea lurida. The sequence goes on from CAJDSM010000198.1 coordinate 2,319, forward strand.
TCAGATGTATCCAGATTGTATCTGACCAATGAGTTATCTGACCAGTCAGTTGATCATACAGTTTGATATGAAGTTACACAAAATGATTCAGTATTAATACTTTATCAGCCAGGTCTACAGAGATTTAGAGAACCCGTCATCAATATGAAACAGTCTGCATCAATAGATATTTAAAATGCTTTTAATTATTCCTTTAATAAAGCTTAAAATAAAGTCTTTCGTCACATGTTTACTCCTTTATCCCGTGAATGTTACTTATAACATCAATTCCAATTATTACACTGCGTTTTCCTATACCGATTGTGACGTCACAGACGTACGTAAACTTTACGTAGTTTGTGTACAAACATTCAGGCCATACTACCCATAATGCTCTGTGTTTTGCGTGCGGAACGACATCTGGCGGAAGTTTGACATCCAAGGAACAAAATTCTCAACAAGGTGTTAAAAGAAAAATGTTAATTTTACTCTTATTTCATTGCTGAACTTCATTTAACAATTGAATATATATATTCTCATGCAAACATGATTTGTTTGTGTATTTTGTCATGCGTAATGAGATGGCTAAAGGCTAGCGAACGTTACGTGGCTTCGAGGGTCGAACAGTTGAAGTATGGATAGAAGGTTGATTGATTATTTACTGTTTTACGTCCCACTCGAGAATATTTCACTCATATGGAGACGTCACCAATGCCGGTGAAGGGCTGCAAAATTTAGGCCTATGCTCGGCACTCAGGGCCTTTGAGCAGGGAGGGATCTTTTTCGTGCCACACCTGCTGTGACACGGGGCCTCGGTTGTTCCGGTCTCATCCGAATGACCGCCCCATTTAGTCGCCTCTTACGACACGCAAGGGGATGCTGGGGACCTATTCTAACCCGGACCCCCACGGGATAGAAGGTGTTAAACATGTGATTAAAAGACTCTCCAAGGCTTGGGTATAGAAAACACACAACTCCTTGAATATAAATCATATCATATCAAACCACAAACCATAAGAGTACCTATATACATGTATCAAACTTTTAACCCACACAAGAGAAGAACTTGACATTACATGTACTTTGCAGTTTCTTGAACATATATACTCGAGTAATATGCAACACTAAATATGCCTTTGTTGAGGATCGAGCCGCTGTCACGACAGCCCAGTTTCTTACCGCCTCTTCCGCCGGAAGTAATAGATGGAAGCAGAACATTACCGTCCGTATTCATTAGGCTGCTTTTTAGATTTTGTTAGTTATACAAGAAAATGTTACGATAGTTAGAGCTACATGTAGTAAAAGAAAACTACTGAAAGTGACTTGTTTGTATTGCATCACGGTTAAGGTTGATATATGAATGTATCCCAACAATGTTTTCACCTTGGCTATATCTTGTATTATCCGAAAATCATTGCATAAATATTATGTTAAATACGAAACTGATGGCATATGTTAAGATTTTATTCTTTCGCCTTGACTAATGACTTTGAAATGTTTTTGTTAAGTTTTAATTATGCAGGTTTTTTAATACAATTCATACACACACATTATATGCAGTGCATATTTAACAGCATTATGCATCCATTATACACTAGGTATTTGGTATACGCGAAGACATTCTAACTGATGAATTTTGAAACACTTTAATTACTGACATTAGAGTACAAAGTATTAAAATGGATATTTGGTATATCTGTAACGACTTGTCATATAGAAAATTGTAGTATATGTATTATAATTGAAAATACGTGATACTAATATCGATGCATCGTATATTACACATTTCGAATGTCGTAAATTAAACACGGATATTTACTAATGTAACTTCGGTCGCTCACAAGACGACGTAGACAGCTGAAAGCTTTTGTCACACTTAATTACATTAAGCTGTCGACCCAGTTTCCTTGTGTACAAACAAAAAGGCAAAGAACTTCCTTAATTATTTTTCCTTCTATATTTGTTTTAATTCATTTGTTTTGCAGAATTAGAAAGTCTAGGTTATATGGCCACCGACGACCGTAAGTACAGCTCAGATCATATAAAAAATATCACGTGATTGAAGCTTATACATAGCTCTGTATGATTTTTGAATTAACCAAAAGAGATGGAAAATTTCATTTTAACTCTGCCCTGACATTGAGTATTGTTTCAGCGCTAAAATACGACCTGCGAAAAAAAATATGTACACATAAAATAAACTTGTCGTTTTCTGACTCATTTAGCGTTGATAAAAATATCTTTCTAAGAAGGAATAGGGACACAAAATGAAAAAACCCAGCCTGAGCTCAGATGCTTCAGATGCATTTTGTGTGAAGGAAAAAGATCGCTTGCGTAGACGGAAGCAGCATCCGTTTGGCGAAAAGTTTTTTTAAATTTATTATTTACTGTTTTTCATCATAGATATGCTTATATGCATGACAGAAGAATTTCTTTTTCTTCTCACCTCTCACACCCATTTCATTACTACACTTCATACATTTGTTGTAGATACTTATAGGATATTTGTACCCAAGATAAATTAATAATACTAAATCCAAAATAATCAAATAACGTAGAGGTAACATAATATATTATGATTTTTTGATGTTGTCAAAAAGTATTTCCCATACCATGCCAGGCTATTTCCAAACTTTTGTAGTTTCAAAGTGTCTGATATGACAAGTACATTCTTCAACTTATATTTTTGCTAGTAAATAGAAAAAGTGCAATTCTAACAAACTGTGTAATTTGCCTTTTTTCAAACAACGAAAAAATATAGTTTTGTATAATAAAAATGAAAATTAACAGTTTCCTGTTGTTTTTTGACAATGGAAGATTCAACCTAATGAATATTAACAACATTAAAACCAATTCCTTTGGAAGTTGTTCGATATATATGCATATCTTTTCTAAAACTTAATGGAGTCTCGAAATTGGGAAGCAAATTCCTGATGAACTATATTGAATATTAAAATATATCTACATTTGTTGTAAAAATATTCCTAATTACAATAATTCACATCTATGTAATGTTATTGTGGACAACAGGAATGACACATGCTGATCAGTCTTATCATTTCCAGGGTTTGGAATCGCCGCCACTGATCTGCGTGGCTACAGCGTTAGAGGATTTCTAGATAAAAAGAGACCCAGTAAGTAAAAGAAGTACATACACTATTACAGTGTTATATATCACCGCATTTTTACAAGCTCGAACTAACTGCGGCAAAGGCATATAATAGTTGATTGTGAATTCGTCAGCCCGAGATACATGCGTTTAACGCCGTCAAGTTCGATAACCACGGAAATGACTGCAATATTCTGTATCTCTGTGATGTCCAAGATAGGACTACCTTTTCTCTTCTGTCCTGTAGGTACACGTATATGTAAATTATACACATGGTTAGATAGTGATAACTGTGTTGTGTTGCCTACAATGGAAATATGCGAACAACTGTTGATGGGTTATCTCCAGTATATTTCCTTTTAGTCCGAGTGTCTGATTTTAATTTCCTCCATGCCTGTTTCGTACTTGGATATTTTGTTGAACTTAGACATTAACGGCAAACTAATAACTCAACTTTATAACAAACAGAGAGACTTTATAACAGTTTCTCAGTTGTCAACTTCCCATATTTATGTAGCAATATTCCATCATCACCTGCATATGGTGTGTATGTATGTCTCAAATTATTTGATATGCAAGAGCTTGTTCTGCGTATGATCAGTTTTTGAATTGATGCAGGCTACTTACAAGCAAGTTGTTGTTGCAGGTCACGATTTCGCAAATTCTTTGGTCTTTATAACGATTTATCTTCCCAGTATGGCCTGCTTTTGGGTCAAATGCTGTCTGGTGTGTTTCATAGTAATTGTTAAGCCGTTCTTCATACACTAATTTGACTACGGATTGCTCCGTTTGCCTGGTCGGGACAGTGGCCTTGCGGCGGGTAAGGCCGGTCGACAGGGGATGCTTACCCCTCCTAGTCACCTGGTCCCACCTCTGGTGTACCCATGGGTCCGTGTTTGCCCAACTCTTGTTTTGTATTCTATGTGGGGCTTGCGGGATTGATCACTGTTCGTTGTTTCTGCCTTTTTATATTCTCACAAAGTTTTTTTTATTTGGGTCAGTATACGCTAGGTTACCAATACTTAGTGGTAAGTCTTTTTAGGGAAGACATGTGTCGCCTGCCTACTTCTAATTTCATTTGGAAAAATTACTTCATCATTTAAAGTATCATCATGGCAAAAAAGTATATAATTAGAATTTTTTTTGTCAGAATTCAGTTCTGTTCAAGTTACCAGAATGACAATGCATATTCTAACATGATGAATTAGATGAAAGATAAGTATTGTTATGAGATGCCATTTGTTAGATCTACCTGAAATAAAGACATATTTAATTTCAAGGTTCTCAGGACCTCAGTCATTACTTTGCTGACAAATTTGTTCATGTCAAAAAAATAACGTTTGCCGTCAAACAGGAAGTGGACATGCAGCCACATTTGGAAACTATGTTACACGATACAGATCTCCATACTGATTCTCTGGGCCATATTCAGGAAGCTGGCCTGTATGGTTCCTGAGAAAAATGTGACAGAAATTGTACATGTTAAAAATATTCTAGACGCAGTCAAACAGGAAGTTGACATGCGGCAGAATGGAAACTGCGTTACACGATACAGTTGTCCATACTTATGCTCCTGTGCCAAATATCAGGAAGCTGGCTTACGTGGTTTCTGAGAAAAAATGTGACAGAAAATTTTGTGACGCCGACGCCAGAAGTGATCCCTATATGTCGCGCTCCACTAACGCAGGCAGGCGACACAATAAAAGTGGTGATATGTCGGCCAAATTACTGTTTTGAAGGTGCCGCTTCGTTGTTGAATAGAGAATATTCTTGTTTAATTCAATACTACATGATGTATTCAAGTTTTGTGTGCACACTAGACGGGGGATCATCTTGTATAAACCTACATGTATACAACACGGCGTACATGTATGTAGGTTTTGTGTTGTGTGGAGTAATCCGATACAGAACGGTGTATGTAGGTTTACACGGTGTATGTAGGTTTACACGGTGTATGTAGGTTTACACGGTGAATGTAGGTTTGGCGTGGTGTGGGGGTTTGTCTGCATAAACCTATACAACACGGTGTATGTACATGTAGGTCGTGTGCAGGTTTGTCTGTATAAACATATATAACACGGTGTATGTAGAATTTTGTAATATGTGGAGGTTTGTCTATATAAACCGATACAACATGGTGTATGTAGGTTTGTAAGGTGTGGAGGTTTGTCTGTAAAATCCGATACAACACGGTGTATGTAGGTTTACACGGTGAATGTAGATTTTGTGTTGTGTGGAGGTTTGTCTGTATAAACCGACACAACACGATATATGTAGGTTGTGTGTAGGTTTGTCTTGTGTAAACCGACACAACACGGTGTATGTATGTTTACACGGCGTATGTAGGTTTACAACCTTGGTGTATGTAGGTTTTGTGTTGAGTGGAGATTTGTCCTGTATACGACAAGGTGTTACAAGTTCTAGCAGGAATTATATTATTAATATATAACTTCTGTTTTTTGTATACCCAAGTTTAAAATTTCTAGGTAGGAATGTGTACGTTATATTTATGTTGTCAATATAAACAAACAAGATAGGGAATGTATTTTCTACAAATGTACAGATTAGCCGAATGTTCCGTGACGTTTCACCTGTGTTGTAGGTAAGAAGCTCCTGTCTGTTAAATACCAACGGCGATGGTGTGTACTGCACGACTCTACCCTGTATTATTTTGATGATCCTAAGGACAGAAGACAAAAGGGGGCGTTCTCTCTGATAGGTAAGTGACAGGATGAAAGTAGATAGGGGGCCGCTTAAATAAACAGTAAGATCTACGATAACGAAAGGGACTGTATATTAGGTGGATTAAAAATGCTTGTGAAGGTCATGATATCCTATATCTTAGTTGTTGTATATTACAGGCTACAGAATTTGTAATGCTAAAGCTTGTGAGGGTCATATCATGATGTCTTGTATATTACAGGCTACAGATTTTGGCATGGAGGGTGCGAAAACTCATTTTCATTGGTTGCCAGTGGGAAAAGAACATATGATGTAAGAACGATAACTCCTACTTTATTCAGTAATGCATCCTTTTTCCATGTTACGTTATATTTCATATTGATTTTTCTCGCTTCGTTAGTTTATATGCCCAACAATTGAAGATTTTGAAAAATGGAAAGCGGCAATTCTAGCAGTCACAGAAAATGTTCGTAAGTAGTAATCTATCTTGTGTATACCTTATGGAAATAACATAAGACCACTTCATAATGTCAACCATCAGTCATGACGTAGTCATGTTAACGCTTTGTTTTGTTTAATCTATGAATGATTGCAGTACATGCAATCCCACTGCAATGATAAAAACAAAAACACACACAAACCAACTTTAAAATCAACATTGCATATGGTATGCTTTGCAATATTAATATCTTTACATGTTCGCCAGTTTTAGCGTTGTTTGTTTTAATTTTCATACAATAATTAGTAAAATATTTATTCGACAGCTTCCGGCCACGAGGTGTTTATAAACAAAAATTCGTTATCTAAAAGTAATTCTACTGCTTCACCCTCTACGTATAAAAAGATCACCCGGAAACCATCCTTCACACGTGACAGTTCAGACGATAGCACAGACACCAATGACGCTATACCGTCACGTCCCCCTCCGGTAAAACGATTTCCGCAGAGACCCCCTATGCCAACGTCAGGTGAGGTCTTCCAGTAACACACTAGATAGTCCACCCTGGACAAGCAGGAAGTATGTGGTTTATTCTAGTGCCATTCTTATGTCTTTCCAGGGACTAAACCACCAATCAAAAAGATACAGTCGGACCCCTCACTACAACAGTACGCCAGAGTGAACAAGTCAAATGTTCTGTCTAGAACCAACACTACCACCCCTGTATCAGGAAGTTAGTCTTCACATTTCTGTCGTTACGCTATGTTAGAAGGTCTTATTATGACATTGAACGCCTTTTTGAAAAATCTTCTGGTATAAATTTGTTGATTTTTACTGTTTTTACGTCCCACTAGAGATATATTTCACTCATAAGGAGACGTCACCATTTGCCGGTGAAGGGCTTCAAAATTTAGGCCTATGCTCGGCACTCAGGGCCTTTGAGCAGGGAGGGGATCTTTTCGTGCCACACCTGCTGTGACACGGGACCTCGGTTTTTTCCGGTCTCATCCGAATGACCGCCATTTAGTCGCCTCTTACGACACGCAAGGGATGCTGGGGACCTATTCTAACCCGGATCCCCACGGGTATTCTGGATTAAAAAAAAACCCTGCTAGAGTGCAAAGTGGGTTGAATAGTTTTGGCCCCAAACATCCACCATACGTTTTCTGTTCGTATCTTAGAGTAGAATTCACAATATTCCATTTATAAGGATTTTATTTCTATGCTCAACATATATAATGTAGTGACTTTATTTAACAATTGATCTGTGTGCTATTTGATTAACTCAGCTACCAAGCAATATTCTAAATAAAAGTAACTGTAAATGCAATCTATAGCAAGCAATGTTAAATGTACGCATGTTTTGTTAAGTATTATTACAATGAATGGTCAGTGAGAGAATACCTCTGTTCGGCAGACTTTGTTACACATGTAGAATGCCAAATGCAGTGGCCCTCCTCAGTCGATACAAATGACTTTCCGTTCTTCTTGCAATCTAAGAAAGGTCTAACCATTTTCACAAAATTTTATTGACTTTAACAAATCAAATAAGAGTTGAAGGGTGACCCTTTCATTATTCCATCGTTTCTTATTACTATTTTTATGCCCCTCTTTGAAGAAGTTTTGCAACCGTCGGTCAGTCGGTCTGTAAAGTCCCTTTGACCCTTTTGCTTGATAACAACGAAAGTTGGTACAGGGGTTGCTCTTTGAAAGTAGATGATCCCTATTGATTTTCAGGTCACAAGCTTAAAGGTCAAGGTCAAACCGCTGATCTTAACCCCATGTGATGTCCTTTGACCCCTTTGCTTAAAAATAATCAGACTCGGTACAGGGGTTGTCCTTAGATAGTAGATGATCTCTATTGGTTTTCAGGACACTGGGTCAAGGTCAAGCCACTGGTCGTAACCCAATCTGTTGTTCACTCAATATCTTTTGACCCCTTTGCTTGATAACAACCAGACTCCATACAGGGGTTTCCCTTAGAGAGTAGACGAGCCCTATTGATTTTCAGGTCACAAGATCAAAGGTCAAGGTCAAACCACTGGTCTTAACCCCCATCTGTTGTCCACTCAATATATTTTGACCTCTTTGTTTGGTAACATATCTTAGTACAGGGGTTGCCCTTAGATAGTTTAAAGATCTCTATTGATTTCCAGGTCACATGACCAAAGGTCAAGGTCAGACTATTGGTCTTAACCCCATGTGTTATCTACTGATATATTTTAACTTTGTTTAATATCAACCAAATGTGGTACAGGGATAGCGTTTGATAGTAAATAATCCATATGGATTTTTAGGACACATGGTCACAGGTCAAAACACTGGTCTTAACCTCATGTGCTGTCCGCTCAGTATCTTTTGACCCCTTTGCTTGATAACAACGAATGTAGATAACCCTATTGATTTTCAGGTCACATGGCCAAAGATCAAGGTCAAACCATTTGGTCAACGTGAAACTGCTAAAGATTTGTGGTATCTGGATTTTTTTGTTCAAACTCTATGCTAGATTGACATCTAATCATGATGAAATGGTCTTTTACCCTTATTTGATTAATGATTAATTAGTTTTGCCTTGTTCAAAGCACCAATCTCATAATACCTTGAACAGGAATAGCCATTTTGGATTTTGCACCGGGGGTGGGGGTGGCATGTATAATATATGTATCTGAAATACCGCGTATTTCTTGTTACCCCTTTAATACCCACCCCACCCCTACCCCATCCCACCAATTTCTCGTTGGTAAGCATTTATCGTATGTAGTTATTTTGGTATACATTTTGATATATATATATAATATTCATTACCATGTTTAGCTATAGATGACCTTTACGATTGACAAGGAAGTAATTTATTTCCAATTTTGTTATTGATTATCATTAAGTAGCTGTAAATGACCTTGAGGATTGATATATTGATTATCAGTAATTTGCTGCACATGATCTTAACGATTGATTATCATTATTTCGCTGTAGATGACCTTGACGATAGATATTATTTCACTGTATATGATCTTGACGATTGATTAACATGATATAGCTGTACATGACCTTGACATCGCTATAGATGACCTTGACGATTGATATTATTTCACTGTAGATGACCTTGACCATTATTTAGCTGTAATTGATATCATATTTAGGTGTGGATGTCCTTAACGGTTGATATATTGATTATCGATTGATATATTATCGTAGCTGTACATGACTGACGATTGATTGACATGATTTAGCTGTACATGACCTTGACGATTGACATCGCTATAGATGACCTTGACGATTGATATTATTTCACTGTAGATGACCTTGACCATTATTTAGCTGTAATTGATATCATATTTAGGTGTGGATGTCCTTAACGGTTGATATATTGATTATCGATTGATGTATTTATTTAGCTATAGATGACCTTGACGATTATGACGTGGTGGATCCCCAACAGCCACACAGTGATATCAGTAAGTTACATTATCTTGCAAATTAAGATAAAATACTAATTAAAAATTTCTGTGACGATAATTCATAAACAGAGCCACTTTTTGCACCAAGGTTCTGATTCTGAGGAGGAGATTTATGACCGTGCGGGCGAACCTCCAGAACCTGTGTACTCTTTTGTTAGGCATCGCAGCACGCAATCCGTCTCTTCCACAGGTAGTCGACCTAGCCATACGTAGCTACGCTAACGTATATATTAGTCCTATGGAGCATGGCTTGCATCTAATGCTGCAGCAGCTTTTTTTTTTATATTCTTGTCGCTACTCCTTATATGTATCAAAACAGGCTTTTTGTTTTAGTTTCATGCAACACTTGCTTATTTCAATATGTAGACGTTCTTTGATTTTCTTTTCTATTTTTATTTTGGCTTTTGTAGTTTAGTATATTAGCGCTCCTTTGCATTTATTTATTTAGTTTTCAGTTCTATCGTCCGGAGCAAATGACAGGGCGTTTCGATGAAAGTGCTGGGTACAGTAAGCTTAGCACATTGGCCCTGTCCGCACATTAAAAATAAAGTTATGTTATATTATATTATATTGGTCAAAAACATGTCTTGAAGACTTCCTGTGTATGGAATTGACTTTGTTTCGGAAAATCCACGTGCAACTTGTAAATATAAAGTCCGAAACCGGAGCAATAATCGGGATTTTCATAAAATTTAGGCTGTTTTTGACATAATTTTGACATATCAAATGTTAAAAATGAACTTGGCCACACACTAACAGATAATATATAATTATTCATAAAAGTTTGAAATACATACATCGTTGTGGCCATAGAGAGAACCATATTGAAGCGTGGCAAAAACAGTCAATTTTATGAAAATCCGGATTACTACTCCCGACTTCACACTCTATATTTCATATCGTGCATTTTCCGAAACAAAAGTCATTTCTATACACAGGAGGTCTTGGACAAATTATTTGGCCCAATAAAATATAAGATAACATAACTTCATTTTGTACGTGCGGGCAGGGCCGATGTGCAATGCTTACCGTACCCAGCCCTTTGACAAACTATCACACACGACTTCACACTCTATATTTCATATCGTGCATTTTCCGAAACCAAAGTCATTTCTATACACAGGAGGTCTTGGACAAATTATTTGGACCAATAGAATATAAGATAACATAACTTCATTTTGTACGTGCGGGCAGGGCCGATGTGCAATGCTTACCGTACCCATCTCTTTGACAAACTGTCACACTGTTCGTGTTATTGGTCATGCAGCTTTAGTGCTTTACGTTACCTTATTTATTTGACTTCTAATCTATATCATTCAGATTCGTAATTTGGTTGTTGAATGTTGTATTTAAAAGTTTCAGTTCTGGTATGTATAGAGGATAAAAAGAAAAGACCTATTGGAAATAATGTTTCCGAAATAAGTAACCGTTGATTGTTATATTTTCTGTCGCACATATTTGTGGTTACTCTCTATATTCTGACATAGATTATTGTCATATAAACTCAAGAATTTCAGATGTGATTGTTTTCCATATTTCGACATAGTAAATACCCTGAATTCGTATACGATTGTTTTACAGATTCCGACACGGATTATGCTCATATAAATCCCCGAAATTCGGATGACTATTCCACCACTACAGAAATTCAACAGCTTCGAAAGAGGACTTCCTCTGGATATGATCACCCTTATACAGTTGCCAGTTTAAAGAAATATGGCGATTCTCAAAGTTCTGGTAAAAAAAAATCTTGAATCTATATCTATTACATGTATACAAATACAAATATTTATTGGCACAACCAAATTCAATAATTGACAAAGGCCATTGAACATCATTTGGCAGTGTTACATTTTATACGTCCGTCTTCAGACGGGACGTATTATGGTTATGGCGTTGTCCGTCCGTCTGGCGTCCGGTGTCCGTCCGAAATAGCTTGTCCGGGCCATAACTCCTGACCTCTTTGTAGATCTGAATAATATTTCACAGAATTGTTGCCCTGGACCTAAGGAAGTGTCATGACTTGACCCAAGGTTATTCGTCAAAGGTCAAGGTCACTATAACAATAATAGTTTTAACATTGAAATAGTTTGTCCGGGCCCTACTCCTGATCCTCTTTGTAGTTTGAATAATATTTCACAGAATTGTTGCCCTGGAATAAGGAAGTGTCATGACCTTGATCCAAGGTTATTGGTCAAAGGTCAAGGTCACTATACACATAATAGTTATAACATTGGCAATGTTTGTCCGGCCATAACTCCTGATCCTCTTTGTAGTTGAAATATATTTCACAGAATTGTTGCCCTGAACCTAAGGAATGTCATGACCTTGATCCAAGTTTATTGGTCAAAGGTCAAGGTCATCATACACATAATAGTTTAAAACATTGACAAATAGTTTGTCCGGGCCATAACTCCTGATCCTCTTTGTAGATTTTAATAATATTTCACAGAGTTGTTGCCTGGACCTAAGGAATGTGTCATGACCTGATCCAAGGTTATTGGTCAAAGGTCAAGGTCACCACACTTAATGGTTTAAAACATTGTCCGGGCCATAACTTTTTACTGAGTGCACGGATTGGCATAATATTTCACAGAAATTGTTGTCATGGACACAAGAAAGTGTCATGACCTTGAGCAAGGTCAAAGGTCAAGGTCAAAAATGCACATCGTGGTTTAACCTTGTCCGGACCATAAGTTTTCACTGAGTGTATGGATTGAAATAATATTTCACAGAAATGTGGTCTACACCCAGAAGTGTCATGACCTTGATCCAAGGTCACTGGTCAGATGTCAAGGTAAACAATGCACAGTGGTTTTACTTTGTCCGGACCATAAGTTTTCACCGAGTGCATGGATGGGATAATATTTCACAGAACTGTTGGTCTAGATCCAAAGAAGTGTCGTGACCTTGAGCCAAGGTCATGGTCAGATTTCAAGGTCGCAATGCACATAAGGTTTTAACTTTGTCGGACCATAAGTTTTCACTGAGTGCATAGATTGAATAATAATTCACAGAAGTGTTGGGTCTAGACCCAAGGAAGTGTTATGACCTATGTCAAGTCACAATGCCATAGTGGTTTTAACCTTGTCCGGACCATAAATTTTCACTGAGTGCATAGATTGGAATATAATTCACAGAATTGTTGGGTCTAGACCCAAGGAAGTGTATGACTCTGTCAAGTCACAATGCACATAGTGGTTTTAACATTGTCCAGCCATAACTTTTCAATGAGTGCAGGGATTTCAGTAATATTTTCACAGATTTGTTGCCTTAGAACTAAGGATGTGTCATACCTTGAGCCAAGGTCACTGGTAAAAGGTCAAAATGTACATAGTGGTTTTACCACTGTCTGGCCATGACGGGCGTTTATTGCTACGTTTGCGTTGCTCTTTTTATGTAATAGCATGTTGATTCTATATTCAAAACAGTCTTTGATAATTTCACCGTAATTTTTTAAAACTTTGTTGGTATATCACTGTTCAAATATATTTTAACATTGATTCATGTGCAAGGACTAATATTTCTCTGTGTTATGTTATAAATATGTCTAAGGTAGGCATTTTCTTAACATGTAGCTTAAAATAGGATTTACAATGAAAAAGAAAATGAATTTCATCTTCAATCACACCAGTAATTGCACAAATTGCAACATCTTTGATTCAATGATGTGGAATTATATCTACACTTCCTATTGCCAGCTTATGACACTCAATCTAATTTTACTAAGAGAGGATCTCTCAGATCTTTTTCTGAGTAAATCAAACATTAACTTTGTATATACATGTATATTGTATATAAATGCTAAGCCGTTTTTCACACACTGATTTGACTACGGATTGTTCCGTTTACCTGATCAAGACTATGGGCTCACGGCGGGTGTGACCGGTCAACAGGGGATGCTTACTCCTCCTAGGCACCTGATCCCACCTCTGGTGTGTCCAGGGGTCCGTGATTGCCCAACTCTTGTTTTTGTATTCTATTTAGGACTTACGAGATTGATCACTGTTCGTTATCTTTGCCTTTACATTATAATGGGCCCCCCCCCCCCACCTAATTACAGAAGTATTTATTACCTCTGCGTTGAATTAAATGAAGCCGAAGGTATTACCCAGTTTCTTAATATTATTTCCCTTGATATTTGTTCAGATGAAGAATCTTACCTTACAAGTGCGGATTTACATGGCCCAAATCACACCAACAAAACCCCCACGAAGAAGATGGATTCCAGCATTGCGTCGCTGTTGGGCCTAAACATCAAAGACAAAAAGGAAACAAAATCAACGGATTCAGACTTGGATAATTATGTCGACTTCATTGGTGAAGGTTCAGCGCAGCCTTCGAGGGCTTCCTCCTCCTCCTCAAGAAAGGACCGAACATCTAGGAATAAGCGCCTTCAGGAAGACGCTACCTTGAATAGTGTTCCTGAGGATCCATACATGGAGTTTATTGGTGATGGTAAGTTATATGAGGAGGAGGAGGAGGAGGTAGAAGCCCAGCTTTCAGAGGAGAATTCGGTATCAGACAGTGATGTTGTGCGCAACGAAAACACAAGAAACAATACGAAACAGAAGAAATCTTTGTCAATCCACCACTCCTTGCAGTTGGAATTAAACAGCAAACTTTCTCATCGACTAAACGATTCTGGGCAAAGCACACCTCCTGACCAAGGCGATGATGAGGACGAACCTTTATATCAAAATTTCCTGGAAATAAACACGCTAGAAACGCGTAGTCTCCCACGTGACATTAAGTTGCCGACATCAACTAGTCAGCCGCATAAACGGAAACAGTCCAGTTTTGAATCCAACAGTGACAGTTCAAGTGAAGGAGAATGTCTTCATCCGCCAGAGGGCGTGTCTATGTCCCATTAAACTTGCTATCAATTTCAGAACAACGTGTAACTCTCCTCACAAAATGTGGACAGAAAACAAAAGCAATAGGGAAAAAGGTCAATTCCAAACAAGAAAGATTGCAGCATGGTTTTGATAAAAATAAATAAAGCAAACTTTCCAATAATTATCCTGATGACGTATTTTGATGTGAATGGGTCATGGTAAAGTGATGTGAATGATTAAATTATTACAAAATTTTTGAGAATTATATCATTTATCTAATCTCTCAGTTTGCGTTTCACGCCGACGTACCTTTCATGAAGCGCTAGTACATGTATAAAGCATCGCAATTCATCCCCTCAAGTATTTTCGAAAACGACATTTGTTTCTTTTTGCGTATATGGGTCATTGGTTCGTCGTTCTAAATACAATCTTTGAGGCTTACTTGAGGTGCGTTGTCTCTCTTTGATTCGATGCTGCAGTTAAAGAGGTTCGCACCTGAATTGGGACCAATGTCATTTTTTATAAGTGTATTTTTGATTTCTACATTGAAGGAGAATTTGGAAATTAAAAAGAAAAACTGGGGTTGGCATGCTTGGTATTGAGCCACAGTGTTTTAAACGTGACCTTTTTGCACTCAAAAATTTCTGAAGATTTATTCATTTAATGTAAAGTTGATTTGTCTGTTGCTGCAAACAAATCAATTATTACATAGAATAGATACAAAAAGGCGAAGTTAACATCGTGTCAAACGTAATCATAATAAAAAAAAAACCAAACAAACAAACAAAAAACAAAAAAACCCATACAAAATGGAGTAGTGTAGGGCAACACGGACCTCCGACAAAAGCGAAGGCAGGATCAGGTGCCAAGGAGGAATAAGCATCCTCTGCTGACCGCTTACAGTAGTTATAAAAATTGATAACGGAATAAAATAATTACCTTTTTGCACTTGATGTACGGAAAAACTCGTATTATCGAATTTCAAAGTTTAAAAAGACATATTCGGACTAATATTAATGTCAGTTTTTAACATTTCACGTAATTTTCAGTCTTTTCTTAAAATATAAAATGGAGTAAAAAAAAAAGTGGGGGGTTAGGGTCAATTTTTTAAATTATTGGCTAAAATATTGAATTTTCACACAGATTTTCATGTAAATTAATTTCGAACTTTTTAAGAATCGGTATTCTGTTTGGAAAAATACATCAATCCAAATTAATAAATTACATTATTGTACCTAGTTCCAAGTCTCAGCTACTTGTATCATAAATTTTAGACCCATGGGGGTCCGGGTTAGAATAAGCCCCCAGCATCCCCTTGCGTGTCGTAAGAGGCGAACCGAGGCCCCATGTCACAGCAGGTGGCACGTAAAAGATCCCTTCCTGCTCAAAGGTCATGAGCGCCGAGCATAGGCTGCCCTTCACCGGCAATGGTGACGTCTCCGTATGAGTGAAATATTCTCGAGTGGGACGTAAAACAATATATAATCATTAATCAATCATGTATCAAAAATTTTAAAACTGAAATATGCATTTAAGGGTATAAAAATAAACGTTTATTGGATGAAATAGAAACTGTAAAATCATGCAGATTTTGAACATTTCGATTTTATAATCAATACCTCCGCCACAAAATATAATCTCTACCAAACCCTTTCAACAAGATTTATCAACTGAATAGGGTTCAGTTACAGATGGGTAATATTTTTACACCAATGGGATTAGTATTGAATCAGTAAATACTTAGATATAGCATCATGCACAGTTGTGCTCAAACGTTTGCCACTCGGGGAGTGTTAGATAAATGGACTAGAGTTATCTCTCCTGAAACAGTATCGAGGATCACATTTTAAAATGATGAATGAAAGGCGTGGTAATGAACATATATATGATTTTACGATCGGGTGATTGCAGGGAAGATAAAGTTTCCTTTGAAGCATTGTGTTATAAATGAGCCAAAGGACGACTTTAAGCAATTAAAGAGCACGGTGTACACTATGTCCGTGTTATTTTTCATACGTTGATTTCTCACACCAGAGGGATTGTCTTTTACAATGCAGTTGTTGAACTATGTACTATTATTTACAATAAGTACCACGATAAATGTAACGACCATCTATCAGTTACATAAGATAAACAAGACAGTAGATAAGTATATACTTATGAATGGGATTGTGTTGAGTTACGAGGAAAGAAGGAAAGCATAGGGTGTTACTCTATACGATTTTCGTGAGTGAATAAAAGTTTCATGTCAAAGGTGAAAATCACGAACGGTATTATAAACAATCTTATATCGAGAAAAGATCAACTGAACAAGGGTCTACTGGAAACACCAGATTGTCAAATTAAAACTACAGCAAATTACTCACAAAGATAATGGCTTAAAGTTTTGAGCTAAATTTTATACGCTCGCATAAAAGGGGGGCGTCTTATGCTATATCGCTGTCGGCTGTCCGTCTGTCCCTTTCACTTTGTTTTCGCAACTCCTCCCAAACCCTTGAGGGGGTTTTGATGAAACTTGGTACAAAGAAAGATCACTATGTGGAGATGTGCATATTACAAGGGGAATGATGTCCGATGTTTTTTTTAAAGGAGTTAGGCCCCTTGGACTTAGGTTTTTCTATGCAAAATACTTTGTCTCCGCACCTCCTCCTAAACCCTTGGAGGATTTTGATGAAACTTGGTACAAAGAAAGATCACTATGTGGAGATGTGCATATTACAAGGGGAATGCTGTCCGATGTTTTTTTAAAGGAGTTAGGGTTTCTGGGTCCATTATGTATGCGGACGTATCATGTACCGACTTGGCAGTGCCCTATTTTTAATGTTTAGAATGCTTAATCAAGTTACTTCTGATGGTCAGCAAATATTTGAATGTCAGTTGTTGAGTTACAAGAGAGATACAGTGCTCACAATTCTTTGTTATGTAAACAAGGTTCGTGCTTTGTTTATGTTTTATCAGAATTTAAAACAAAATGCGATGTGAGTAACGCTGTAAACTGCTTAATGGTGTTCAGAACGAACTTGTAATTTGAACAAAAATCTGCTTTAAACGGAACGTATACTAGCATATTCAATATGGGTAAACAAAAACATGACACGGGCTTTGTTTACATAGCGAAGAACTGGAAGTGCTGTATATCATTTGTAACTCAACAAATGACGTTCAAATTTTTCCTGACCATTAGAAATAACCTAATCATGCAATTTAGCTCAAAACGTGCCCATGCCCCTTCAACTTCATTTATTGCTTTTATGTGATACCCATGGGGGTCCGGGTTACATGTAGAATAGGTCCCCAGCATCCCCTTGCGTGTCGTAAGAGGCGATTGAATGGGGCGGTCATTCGGATGAGACCGGAAAAACCGAGGTCCCGGTGAAGGGCTCGGCGCGCAGGGCCTTTGAGCAGAGAGGGATCTTTATCGTGCCACACCTGCTGTGACACGGGGTCTCGGATTTTGCGGTCTCATCCGAAAGACCGTCCCATTTAGTCGCCTCTATGATTTATTTCCCGTTTTACGTCCCACCCGAGAATATTTCACTCATATAGAGACGTCACCATTACTGTGAAGTGCTTCAAAATTTAGGCCTATGCTCGGCACTTAGGGCCTTTGAGCAGGGAGGATCTTTTTCGTGCAACACCTGCTTGTGGACATGAGACCTCGTTTTTCCGGTTTCTTCCGAATGACCGTCCCATTCAATCGCCTCTTACGACACGCAAGGGGATGCTGGAGACCTATTCTGACCCGGACCCCCGCGGATGTAGTCGCTCTTACATGTACGACAAGCAAGGGGTGCTGCGGACCTATTTTACCCGGGTCCCCACGGGACTATATCAGAGTATCATCGTTTTATAACTGTGCAGTATCATTGTTTTATGCTATCAAACAATGTCAATGTTTTATACTCTACAAATGGTAGGTTGTATTGGCAAACTGGATCGTTATAGTAACCATGGGATTTGTGTATTGCTGAATTTAAACTTGACTGTTGAAACCCCTGTAATAATCAACTGTTTGTCAGTAGCCTGCCTCGATTTAACAAGAGGCCCATGGGCCACATCGCTCACCTGAAGCCTGCTTCACTAAGAAGAGCACTATGTGCCACTGTGGACTAACTTTAACCTCTGTCATCTTCCAATACCAATAAATGACGATTACGTGTCAATAAACTTGGCTCAACACAGGGTAAAGAAAATATATAGTTTTGAAGTGAGGATCTCAATAGTTTCTCGATATCAACCCATTTTTAAAAGGGCGACATCAGTCATGACCCCAAAGGCCATTCACATGTGTCAATCAACGAACTTGTTCTCAACACAAAGAATAAGAAATATAATTTTTTTTTAAAAAGAGTCTCCCTACTTATACGTATGTAAAACTTTAATCCCCTATTTGTGGCCCCAACCAACTCCCGGATGGGGGGGGGGGGGGGGGAGGGCATGATCTTAACTTAAATCTACTCCATATAGGAAGCTTCCAGGTAAATATCCACTCTTCTGGTTCAGTATAATCATATGTAAAACTTTGATCCCTTATTGGGGCCCCATCGCACATCCGGGGGTCATGATTTTGAACAAACTTGAATATCCACTATGTCAGGAAGCTTCATACAAATTTCAGCTTTTCTGGCCCAGTGGTTCTTGAGAAAAAGGATTTTCCCTATATAATCATATGTAAAACTTTGACCCCTATTGGGGCCCATCGTACCTCCGAGGGTCATGATTTGAACAAACTTGAATCTCTACTTATGTCAGGAAGCTGTCATACAAATTTCAAGCTTTTCTGGCCCAGTTAGTGATTCTTCAGAAGAATTTTCCTATATATTTCCACATGTAAAACTTTGATCCCTATTGTGGCCCCACCGATACCCCCGGGGTCATGATTTGAACATGAATCCCACTATATTAGGAAGCTTTCATATTAAATTTCAGCTTTTTCTGGCCCAGTGGTTTTTCTTAAGAAGATTTTTAAATGACCTCACCCTATTTTTGCATTTTCGTGATTATCTCCCCTTGAGGGGGCCCGGTCCTTCATTTGAACAAACTCCAATCCCTTCACCCAAGGATGATTTGTACCAAGTTTGGTTGAATGGCTCAGTGGTTCTGAGAAGAAGTTCGAAAATGTGAAAAGTTAACAGACAGAAGACGGACAAAAGGCAATCAGAATAGCTCACTTGAGCCTTCGGCTCAGATGAGCTAAAAACTGAAGGATTTTATAACAATTGTTAGATCGTTCTTTGCACACTGATTTGACTACGGATTTCTCCGTTGATCTGATCAAGATAAGGGCTCCCGGCGGGTCAGTCATTAGGGAATGCTTACTCCTCCTAGGCACCTGATCCCACCTCTGATGTGTCCAGGGGTCCGTGTTTGTCCTACACTTAATTTTGTATTTTTATTAGGAGTTATGAGATCGATCACTGCTCGTTATACTCACCTTTTTGTATTGGAAACTCACAGCCTGGAATTAGATACACGTGTACAGAGTTCGCAAAGCATAAACGCCCTTTAAAGAGAAATGAAATACTAAAACTACATGGATACATCGACACAGAAATCCGAGAGATATACTTTCCTCAGCAATCTTCACAGTATATTGCCACAAAGAGTTCAAGCAGTAAGTATGAGGTTCTATTCTACTGCAGTATGCAAAGTATATGTTTCATCATAACTTTGCAATCCCTTGATGTGTTTTAGAAAATGTGCCCAAGTCTTCAGAAAATCTCAGTCTGAAATAGTTTACAAATTGCTTACATAGTGAGGTATCTAGCACCACAGAATTATCAATCAGTAGCACAGGGGCATTTTCAAAGTACCATGATCTAAAACATTGTAGGTTATGTATCAAGTTTATTGTTGGTTTACTCTCGGTTGATTTCTCGATACATTATTAGGTGATTTTGACGGTAAGTACTTCATTACGTTCGCCAAGGTTCTGTTATCTGTGGGGGAAATATTTAAGAATTACAGCTTGGATTGTTATTCTCTTGTTTATAATATTCCTGTATATACATGAATTCATTTGTTTGGGCGAACCTAAAATCCGAAACATTACGTTAAATCTTTTCGTAATTTTCTCTCAGACAAAATTTTATGATATTCTTGGGGGTGAAAGCATAATTTTACCATAATATAGCTTCACGAATGATTTTTTTTATAGTCAGCGTCATTTATATTTGTAAGTTTTATTTCAAATACAAATTGTACATGAATAAAATGTCATTCGTATCTTTACAAAATATACAAAGATTACTTCGTATATCGTTAACATGTCATAAACAGAATTATAGAATTTGTACATTGTGGAAAAGGGCAACTTCCCCATTAATGAAAGATTCTAACTATTTGACGATCATTGCTTTTGAGTTCATGACTTTACATACGACGAACACAACTGGAGATATGAAAATGGAAGAAACTCGCCCCAGGATCTTTTATTCTGTATAGGATAAGTACACCAATGGAGAGCATAAACACATTAAAAAGGGCTGAAGAATAAAACATCCATTCAAATGACTGACGACGAGAGGACTGAAACAGACGATGAAGTGAAGTCGAGGCTATGACCGCACATTCGTGTTTGCTGAAGATGCGTAAATCAAGTGATAAAAAAAAAATCAAAAGCTTATATCTAGCAACATTAGGATTTTATTTCTTTGATGAACGCGAATTCTAAAATAGTTCATGGGGGCCGTAAAAGACTTTTTTTATAGTAAAGTGTGGGAAAAGGAATATAATCCATCAACTGCTCCATATCATGCAATCTGGCATAATGATTGAACGTCATATTCCGATGCTTTTATTTGGTTATCAAAGACACCGTCAACCAATCAGACACAGATCTGATTCATATAGTCTTTGGACTTAAATACCTTGAAATGTAAGACTGTCGTATACATGGCGTGTATGCATGTCGCTTTATAAGTGATTCATTTTATCACCTTCACTGAGAATTTAAAGCAATGTATGTCTTTGTTGTCTTTTTATTCACAAGAAATACCTTAAATGTTTTGCGTGTGTACAACATGCATGCATAGTAGTGCATTGTATATGCAGAACTTGCAAGATATATGTAAAACTCCCAGGTATAGGCAGACCTCACAGGTGTATATATATATATAAAACTCACAGGTATAGGCAGCTCTCACAGGTGTATATAAAACTCACTGATATATTTAAGGAATGACTCTAATTTTAGGGCATATTATACAAGTATAGCCTGGTTTGGGTCAGTTTGCGCTTTATAATCCGTGTAAACTGACCCAAACCAGGTTATACTTGTATAATATGCCCCAAAATTAAAGTCATTCCTTATAATTTAATTACAGAATTAATAAACAACTACAAATATTTCCCTTGCTTTTATTTATTTGTTGAAATTGCAAAAAGTAGCTACAGCTGCTAGTTGTCAAGGGGGAGGGGGTCCATACCAAGCCAGGTTATACAAAAATAACTTGCATTCCCAAACTTGAAATTGACCAATCAGAGCTAAGGATACAATAAGAATTAAATTATGTAAAACTCACTGGTATCTTAAAAGGTGAAGCTATAGAGATTAATCTAAAAATTTCATAAAGAATACAGGAATCCCAAGACTCACCAGCTGTAGGATTACGCAAGGAGTAAGCATCCCCTGTTGACCGGTCACCCTCACCGTTAGCAATTGCATGCTTTGCGGTTTGTATTCGTACCCGGTTTTTTTGGTCATTTGTCAATATGTGTGGTATCCATTTGGCAGAAATCTTCAAAATGAAATGCACCTGCCAGAGCGATATGCCAACAGATTTGACAATATCACGAATCATGCACGTGTATCTGCCACCAATTTCAATTATTTCCCTGACTTTTGAGACATTTGCCTTGCCTGTCACAGGTCAATCAGATTTTGCTGCATCTTTGACGGACACTGCGATTTTAATTTCCCCCCCCCGAATTTTTATCATAATCTCTAATTTCTTTAATATTCTCAACCCGTTTACCAACCGTTTTTACAACAGTTGTCAATGACTGGCTCTGTTGAAATGACTATAAGTTTAAAACTATATGGATATTAATGCTCGTGTTTGAACCGTTGGAAAAGCTATTGAAGAGTATCATCATCCACGATGAAAAACGTGCAAATCGTGCCAAATGTTATCGCGCTGAGGTACTATATCACGGAAGCCCATTTTGATTTAGGACCTATCAAAAATGAATTAACGAATACTAGTATTTCAGAATTCATTATTTCAACTTTAATTCGTTATGCCAAATTTTTAAATTTGATTGATTATTGATTGATTATTTGTTTGTTTATCGTCCCGTTGAGAATACTTCATTTATATTGAGACGTCACCATTACCGTTGAAGGGCATATGCTTAACACTTGTGGCTTTTAGCAGTGAGGGTTCTTTTGCGTGCCACACGGGACCTCCATGTTTTAAGATCATAGCCGAAAGACCCATGATTCTCACTTTTTATTGCCGAGCTCTTGGCGAAGGAGCAATCACTACCTAACGTCTTAGGTTTGACGCGACCGGTCCGAGCACGGAACTCGAACTCACAACCTCCCGATCACGAGGCGAGAGATCTACCACTGAGCCACCGCGACCGGTTTTTAAAATTTGAAATAACGAATCAAATTTTAGGTAACGAATTTTAAAATTCGCCTCCTAGGTATTTCGTTGACAAAAACATGTCACATTATCTGAACAATATCAAAAGTATTACTCATGAATTGAAAAACTAAACCAGCCGCGTGTCATTGCATAAGAGTCGTGTTGTTTCATTAGAGATTTCAAAAATAGACTCAACCGGTGAGGCCTGAGTATTTTGACGATTTTGTTGAGAGGGTTACCGTTAGGGGTCGCCTTTGCATGGGGTAGTATTTCTGCGGGATCCGGGAAGTCCTCTGTGTCAATTATGGCAGTTCCTGACACGCACCTAGCCGCGAATCAGGGGAGGCAACAGACGATGAATGGATAAACATTCTAGACAAATACTGCGTGGAATTAATAAGGGGTTTAATACCTGCTTAATATGCATGTAGTGTAGCTATTACTTTACGTTTAGATCATGCAACATTCGCTCCAGGAGACTTGGTGGGCTCTATCAAAACACGGTAGATGCGACATAACGTAATAGCAGCTTTATTTAATGTTGCATAAATATTGACCATTGATATTGAAATATGAGAAAATATCGATGTCCCATGCCATACTGCATTAACTTTTCCAACTTTCTCTTAAAATCATCAACATGTAACCATATTTGAACAGAAAATTGTGATTGATTATGATAGATAATACTCCATTATAGGGAGATACAAAACGGACCGAAAAATCAAATTACATGTATTTGGTATGTTTTGATTGATTTGTGGATAATTTCAAACAATATAATGTTTCGCTGACAATGACAAAAATATTTAAAGGGCCCCAGTATTCGAGACATCGCTGATTTCAAGGGTCGTGTACTAAGGCAACACTTCAGAATGTGTTAGTCTAGGAGTGTATCATACGCGTAATACACAGGTCATCTCCTGCCATTGTTGACTCCGGCCCGAACTGTAATCGCTGATGTTACATCGTTCTGATTCCACTTGATCTAAAGCGTGTTCCAGATCCAAACTGAAGCGTGGCGATTTATGATTGACAGAAGCACATCAACCGGAACAGTGGCACATCGAAACGGCTGCTGGCTTCCGAGTGTGCCTGTAGGAGACCTGGATTGACTTGCTGAAAATTACATCGCATGCGAGAATACTCATCTGCTTCAATTACTGTGCACTGGTAGTAGAGGAGAAAATTACCTCCTATGTCGATAATTGACTTAGAACAGTATGCTACAATGAGGGAAAAAACGGGACTCAAAGAACGGAGATAAAGAATGTTGAATTCCTCAGTGTTCATATTGTACAATAGTTAATTAATTTCTACTATCTGACCATGCTGCTCAGGGTGAGATTGGTGACTTTCTGCTTTGTGATTCTATGTGTGGATTATTACGGACACGGCTACAGTACTTACCCCCGGCGCTATAACAGGGACAGCGTGTGGGGCACCTGTCCCCAGCACTGCCGGTGTATGACCCTCAATAGCAGGGGGACTCGGGGACTTCTGGACACGTGGGGAGAGGAGCAGGTATCCGAAAAGACTTTGAAATATTTTTCCGGGGGTATCAACGATGAAGCTGCAAGAAGCGGTCGAAGCATGGTTTGTCAGGGTCTAAGGAAACTCCCAGACCCTATCCCCTCAGGTAAGACACGGGATGTTGGTTCTTTTATATTTCACCTGATAATAAATCTATTTTCATCAACATTAAATTAACATCGGACAGAAAGTTAATCTGATACAAAAGTATGTGATACTGAGAAAATAGTATACATATTATACAATGTTAATTAATTACACAAGAATTATGACAATGACGCAAACTGCAGCTCCTAGAGAATAGAATATCTTGTCATAGAAACATGTGTCTACAATGTATACATTCACCCACAGTAAATGTTTCGGAACATTTCTTTTAACGTTAGTCACAATCACCACGTGTATTAATTAACAGTAAATAGCGTGATAATTAGAACAAAGCATCTTCTTTTTTTCGCTTGGCACGAAGAAATGTGAAACTCATATTTTAGATATATCGTTAATGGTATATATTTAATTAAAAATTACATATCCTGTAGGTTACATTGCTTGTTGGTATTTTTGTTTTATTTCAGTAAAGGATTATCTCTTGTCTTGCGGTTCGCTCGCATCTTTGTACATACACATAAAATAAGTTTAGTGAAGTGTCATACTTCACCAGATTTATTTTGCTAAACTATACAGCACAATGACAAGGACAACATTTTAACTCATTGTCTGATTTATATGGCGACACTGCCGGACTGTGTTCCGTGTCACACGTGACACAGATCAGACTCCGACCCGTGGTTGTACTGCTGACACACACACACACACACGCTTTGGCATATGCTTTTGAAATTATTCAATTGAAAATTTGATTTACCCAGTCATTAAAGGGAACTATTAGAGAAATGGAGAACTTGACACCAGAACAGATGCTACAAGAGAGCATAAATTATCATTGCACACCCAAATAGGTAATCATTCATTAAAACCACTGCTGTCTACAGCCTCCCTATTGATACTTGAACACAATACGCTGAGACCACTTTTATCTATATGTAACATTTTTTTTAAAGAGTTCATAAAGTTACTTGTGTTATTTTAGACAGATAACTTCAGTCTTCGAACTTCAAAATATATCTCTCTTCGATCCTTAGATACTTTAATTTTCCCCTTGAAGACCATTAAACATACGAGTTTTCGATCAGATCAGCTATTGCATGCTGTTCGTGGCACGTCAAAAGACCAGGGTGCATGCTGGGATACCAACACTAAAACGATCATTGTACAGACGGGGATAAAAAGAGAGTATCTGACAAATCTCTTAAAATGTTACTGACCAAATCCTTCATAGATATAATATGCATGTTCTAAAATTTTTAATGAGATCCGACATTTGTTGTGGATGAACACAGAACTGATGATGGCTGTTTGTGTGGTGATTGTGTACCAAGCGCTGTAGGGGGAAGGCAACAATGCTATAGGAGAGATACTATAGTATGTAGGGTCATATTCAACGTTTTGTTGGGGTTCAAGGAGGGATCTGTCAACTTAATTGGCATACGTATTCTTCCGGTGTGTCAAAAGACTCGTCGTCTCCTTAAAAAAGCTCTTTTTATTGAATTGTTTTCACTTCCATGTCAGGGGAGATGCTATCTGGAACGTCTAAAGACGTTTTCTGACTGTGGGAGGGGACAATCATGGTCACTTGAAACGGTACTCTGAAATCATTGAATCAAACTGATAGACTAAGAGTATAATCCATCCAATCTACCCCATTCAAAGAATATAACAGGTTACAATATGGATATGGGTAAAATATCCAAGGTTCATTGTTCTGATACTTTAGAAAACACCGTTTACTCGGTGAACTTTCACAAATTTAAGATAAAGAAAAAAAGTTTATTATCTTCATAGTTTTGATACTTTGTTGAGAAAAGAAAACTGCAATGTTTTATCATGCCCTGCTATTAATGGTCAAAACATCTGGTAGGTTTCTTCATCGATAATTTTGTCAAAGATTAAATGAGTCAACGTTTTTAAAATCAACAAGGGTATAAGTAACAGATTTATTGACACGAGATCTTTCTTCAAACAGTTGTTACTGGGAGTTTTTTCAAGACAAGTCCTGGACTCGTGGTTTATGGGCAGTTTGCAGTCCCATGATGTAGTATATGATACGTGTAACAGTTCCCCATCCCACGTGTATCCAAAAACACGTAGGTTCCAACTTTTGAGGTACAAATGTATTCGCAAAAGTAGATACGTATCAATATACAGAGTTGGAGGGAAAATTCCTTTTGAATTTGTTAATTATACAAATGAAGCATATTTGATTAAAGAAACGGATAAGAGAGGGAAAAATCTGTTATTCTTTCTGCCATTTGCGATGTGATCCTTATTGAACATGGTGAAAGTACTATTCACAAAACAAAACCAGAACTTGGATTGGTTGAACGTTCAAATGAAAACATTGATTTTTGAAGTTCGATTTTTCACAAAAGTGAAAAGACTTCTTGATCTGTAAAATTGGTCAAAAGAGCAGATTCTTTGGGACATTATTTTATTGGAACAGCTCTGTAATCAGTTTCTGATCCGTGAGCGAGGCTCTCTAGCGCTTGTTAACGATATTGGACCTGACGGTTATGCCTATTACAAGAAAGAAAGACATTGATAGCAGTTTGATGCTTTTGTACGTGTGAAAACACAGAGTACAAAGTCTTAACCTTAGTTTAGTCGCATCTGTAGTAAGAGTATATGCTCCATGCTTCATAATGTCAATGATCTTTTCGGATCTTGTTTCCCATCCAAGAACTGTTACATGTAGCATAAAGTAAGCAAAAGTCCTCCACCGAGGCCTCACAACAAACAGCAAGTTTTCTTTATATGCTATTCAAAGTTTAGACCATTTTAAATTAATTTAACTTCTCTTTAGACTTGGATATATTTTTATGAATGGAATAGCGGATATTTACATGAATAAAGTCGGAAGGGGTTTAAAGGAAATCTTGATAACATTTACGCTTATCATCACACTATTGACTTATGAATGACTTCGTCACATGCTTATTAATTTTGGCGTGAACATTTTGATGTATGTATGATAAATAACGACCGCAGGGGGGCAACACATAATACACACAGTCCTCTGAATGAAACATCGGTCAGTGATTTGGATCCAAAAAATAGTACCAAGTTTTCCGTGTGCATATTGAGTATTTTTCATTACGTATTTCAGACATTTCAAATTTCGTTGGAATATAAAGTACTGATAAAATTACCAAGACCATAAACTGAGAATAGTCAAAAGTTTATATGATTTATTTGTAACGTATGTTTAAAAACACTACATGTTTTTAAAAAAAGAAATCAAATGCAAACATATCTCCCAGTTGATCATACGCAAGAGCATATCATGCGTATGAGGACTTTTTAAAGCGAGACCAACTACTAACAAAAAAGTTGATGTTGCAGGTTTAATAACGAATTTCGTTTAAAGTCATCATTTCGCAAATTCTACGGTCGCTATAATGACCTTATTTGCGATTACCAAATATATCACTAAGTCATATGTTGACTGATTTGTTTCATAACATTTGTTAAACTGTCATTTTCGTACTAGATTTGACTACGGGCTCACGGCGGGTGTGACCGGTCAGCAGAGGATGCTTACTCCTCCATGGCACCTGATCCTGCCTTCGCATTTGTCGAAGGTTCGTGTTGCCCTACATTCGACTTTGTACATATGTTTTGGGGACTATGATTACGTTTAACAATTGTTTACTTCGCAAATTTATATACTGAAAATTTTATTTGTTAATGATAATTATTTAAAAATTTAGATGGATTTGAAATTTAGTCTCCAGTCTATTCTCATTTTATGGTCTAAATATGCCTTTTAAATGGATACACAGAAAAACGCATATTAATATGAAACGAAACCGGACTGGTTTTGCTTTGCGCTGTACGATTTCTTCCGGCAGACTGTATACAGATAATGTCAAAAGTGACCTAGGATTATCCAAACCCGACCCCGGATAACCGACCCAGCTGTCGTAGAAGTAAGCTGCATGTCAATGGTTGGCAAACTCCAGTCTTTTCAGAATATACACGCACTGTAATTGGGTTGGGGTTTTTTTCATAACACTAAATATGATGTATTTGGTCCAGCTGAGCGACCGATATTTACAACTGATCTTGAAGGCACTGCTCTGTAAATGATTACTTCATTAGAATCAATATTAAATCGATTTGCAAACTATCTTTCAAAAAAAGTTCACACCTAATCGCTTATCTGTTATTCGTCCCAAAAAAATCATATTGGAGGAATACACGTAACACAAAATCGGAATAAAAATAAAACGAATATAAATCTTTTCAAAAATCAGCATGATTTTTTTTCCTGGTATGATATTGATGAGAAAAGTATTTCATCAAGGCGATATAAGAGAGAGAAAAAATGAATGTACTTTGATTCTTTATATCTATTGGGGTCTTTGCACACCATGGTCGGTCTTGGGTTGTTTATCTCACGGAATTATCGGTGGCGTATGATATATGTTGTCAGGCTCTAGTTGAAAACATACGTAGAAAATGAATGAGAGCGAGGGTATCAATAGGGGGCGCACCTGTGATCGGAGGAATGACTGGTTTCCTATCACCTGCCGACGTTACACATATATATGTGTATTTATAACCTGATTCCAATATCTCGCTATGATACGGTATCGATAGGTATCTACTAAGTCGTTAACATAAAAGAGGTTTCGTGTCGAATCGACTTCCTCGAGCTGTATAGTTACTGAAACTAGATAGGGATATATCATTATCGATGAAAAATGTCAACTCCCGAATTTCAGGCACCTGTTCACTGTCGATGTTTGCAATGCAGGGGGTCGCGTGAGCGTGGCTTGTTCGTGTACATCATAGTATGTCTATGTTCGAAATATTACAATTAAAACATCGATTAAATGCAATCTACGCAAATTATAGGTGTAATTTTGAGACAGAAATTAATTTTAATTCACGTTTTTATGAGGACTAATGATTTTTGAACTTAGAAATGGGAAAACCGTCATTAGATAAACCTCGCAGGCAAGTTAATAGACGCATTGTCAAACGTTAATTATTTTAAAAGCTACCGTGAGATCTTTCAACAGATAAAAATAACGTGAAAATAAGAGAATTTTGCCCATGAAACCATTATAAATACCTGATCACACCTGAGTGATCGAAATAACATGAAATATGTTGATCATTATTTCGTCTGATTAGACATGGAATGGCCAAAGTGACAGAACGAAATCCGAGCGCCCAGGCTATTCTTACAGAGGGAAATTAACACAAGAAGAGAAGAAATGTTGTCAGGTTTTTAAAATAAAGTAATCATGTGTAAACGTTTGACGTCTTGACAACAAAACTGACAAAGAACATACAAAAGGAACGAGAAAAGAAATGTCTGTCGGTTTCTTTCGATTGTCATCTGCACTGCTGGGAAAACTGAACGGTTACCCCCTTGCAATTCCGAACTTGAGAAAATATCAAAAGGGGACTCGAATTGTAAGGATCACAATTTGTAAAATTTACATTTAAATGATACATGTACCCATTTTTGTCTAAGATTTCATCAGTTTTCAAACAAAATTGTCGAACGTTAGTGAATTATATATATGTACTGTGTATATATGCCGATAGTTTGCTGCACTAAATATTATATTAATTTTTTAAAAACTTGGCTATAAGTACAAAAAAAAATATTACATCAAAAATCGTCTAAAGCTTGATAGCTTGAAAGTCGGATTGCAATCTGGTGTTTTATCGAACGAACACGTGGTTTTATGTTGTGTGTGTTACTTTAGATAGAACCTAAACAGATAAAGCACGGAAATCATTTCATCTCAGTCTAATAACAGCAGATTATGTTAATTAAAAATTCTCAAAGAAAATATTAAAAGATTTTCTTGCTCGCTTAAATAACCTTGAATATGAAATAAGCTAAATCCTTTGAATTCAAACGCGATTTAAAAAGATGCTTTTTCTAATGATTTGAAATAATCCGAAATATATTTTTGAAATAGAAAAAAATAAGGATCAATTTTTAATATTTGTTGGTTTTCGAAAAACAGTTTTCTTGGAGATTTCAGATAGAAAATTAATTTAATGGTGAACACGAGTGCAGTGTATACCGGGGTCATAGATATTGAGGATCTGACCCACCCACCGCCGTGTTCAACGAATCCTAGAAACGCCTCTTGTAAAGGTCTTCATACGTAGTGCTCTACCTCGAAATAATCAACACCAGATGCCTTCTACGATGTAGAAGATTCATTTTACGCCATTGCTTCGTTAAAATGTAGACCATCTGACATCTAAATGGCACTGTAGCGTATTTAGCGAACTCGCAATTAATGCACTATTTGGTGTACTCACGAATTAGTGTTACCATTCATTGATAAGTAAACAAAGACTTTCATAATCTAGATAAAATAATGAATTAGTACTCTTCTGTCTTTGTCAAATTAAATTAAAAAATCCCGCTTAATAAAGTACATATACACCTGTATACGGACAGTGGCACGTGATCAAAAGGATGAATCATNGTGTTACCATTCATTGATAAGTAAACAAAGAATTTCATAATCTAGATAAAATAATGAGTTAGTACTCTTCTGTCTTTGTCAAATTGAATTAAAAAATCCCGCTTAATAACTGTATACGGACAGTGGGACGTGATCAAAAGGATGAATCAAAACAATTATTACAAGATGGTTCAGAATTGTCGATCGAAAATGAAACACTCGTACATTGCAAACTCGTTCATTGTACGAAATTCATGAACGACACCTGTGGCCTGAAATCGACGGTCACACACACATTTAATCAATGGAAAAATCTCATAAATTGATAAGAAAATTCGGATTTACCGTGCGTTACAGTTCGCTGTAAAAGCGACCAGGCAAGGCACATCAATTAACCTTGTAAACGAGTTAATGAATACAAACTGCAACTGTAAAACGTGATTCCATTATCTCATTAGCTGCGTGGAAGTGAGTAAGGGAGTTCACCTGCTCGGGAGCATACCCCCTCCTCATAAACAGCGTCTGGGAGAACAGAGGAAGAAGGGTTTTTACCAAGTTCAGAGTCTTAAAAACAAACACCAGATCGACAATGATAAAGGATCTGCATTAGGTGCATCGAACATAAAAAAAAACCCTAAAGACATAATAACAAAACATTAGGTGAATAAAAACAGGAGATTACTCGTAAGAAAAATACCTGCTGCCAAACTACAATTACACATAATGAAATGGAACGAAAATATACGACATACAGCATAGGCAGTGACAGTATACACTGAAAGCATTTCATGAAATGTACACTGCTTAGTCCGTCAAAACCATTAGCCGAAAATCACTTGAACGCTCATCTTTTACGGTACTGTCTTCAAAGAGCCCTTTTCTTCACAAAAATTGCATTGGACATGTAATGGTTAAAACATATTCATTAACCTGTAACAGATGTTCCAGGCAAAGATGTAGTCAAAGGTTTTTAGAAAAACGTCTGCCAAGTCAGAATATGAAAATACAATTTTTTCCACTATTTTTTTTCCATACGGAAATGAGACAGTAGCATCGTTGCAGCATTGCTATGTGCATCTATAATTAAAACACATACAACCGGTACAAGAGACTGCTTGCTATGCAAAATCCAAAATGACAGTTAAAAACTTTTTTTTATAGATTTATTCCAAACAGCTGTGATATATTATTACGGTTTCAAATTTAATTTATCCCATTGCATAATTCTTTGTAAACTGTAATTGTTTCCCAAAAAACCAATTATTTTCACTTTATTTTTCAGATATTTCCAAGTTGACAATATTCGGAGACAGTAGCGGAAGTGGGCCCGGTGGAAGGACCGACATCACGGTAGATACCCGGATTAAAACCTTAGAAAGGCATTCATTTCGCGGCAACATGCGTCTGAAGGAAATCTCCATGTCTGGGAATAACCTGGGGATCCTCTATCCCTATGTGTTCTACCACCTACGAGATCTCAAGATCCTTAATCTGCCAAACAACAATATCCGCCATATGTCAGCGGCTGCGTTTCATGGGCTGTTTAGCTTACATGAGTTGAATCTCTCCGACAACATGATACGATTCGTCCCGACACCCCTGTTTAATTACCTCCGTGAATTGCGAAGCGTTAATTTAAATGGCAATAAAATCAGAGCAATACAGAGAAACATGTTTCGAGCTCTTGGGAAACTGGAGAAACTTGATCTATCAAGAAATAATATCACTGATATGTACGACGACACGTTCTACCATAACACCGAACTGACCGAGTTGTACCTTAGTGGAAACAGACTATGGAAGCTGCGACCGGAATGGTTCCAAAAATTACACAAATTAAAGAGTTTGTCTCTAAGAGGCAACATGATTAAAACGGTAGAACCAAACACGTTTAGTAATCTTCCCAATCTGAAAGACTTGCTGTTGTCCGCCAATATGCTTCAAACTCTGCAGGATGGAGCATTTAAAAACCTTAAACAACTGGACCTTTTAGATGTGTCCACTAACGATTTGACAACAGTACCCACATCCTGTTTTGAGGATCTACAATCCCTGAAGGAGCTATACCTTGGAAAAAACAAGCTGGCAATCATTCAGAATGGAACTTTTAACTTTGGCGGCAATTTGAACTTGCTCGATCTTTCGGGAAACTTAATTGCAGCAGTCGAGAGAGAAGCATTGTACCCCATCAACCAAGTCCACACCATCGATTTTTCAAGAAACAAGATTCGAATTATCACCAAGGACTTCATTAAAGGACTCCATAACCTACAAGATTTCAACTTAGCAGAAAATTTCATTCAAGATATAGAAGAGGATGCATTCGATGGGGCCGTGAAACTGACCCACTTAAACCTTAGGAGCAACAAACTGAAAAAAATCGGTCAAAAAACTTTTGAGCCATTGGCCATGTTAAAGTCTCTAGACTTAGGACAGAACACTATCAACGAAATCCATCCTAGTGGCTTAACACCGCTTAGAAACTTACGGTCGTTAAGTATTAGGGATAACAAAGTTTCGAAATTAGAGACTAACTTGTTTTTGTCCTTGTATAAACTGTTGGAGTTGGATGTATCAAACAACAGAATTAAGGAGCTGTCCAATAAGAGTTTTGTTGGTCTGATGAACTTGGAGGATCTCGATTTAGAGGCTAACAACATCCACGACATCGCCCCTGAGACCTTCAGATCCCTTCCTAGGGTTGTAACTATCGATCTTAAGGGAAATAAACTGATCAACTTCAATTTTTCTGTTATTTCCAAGTTACCTTACCTCTCCATGTTGGACCTAAGTGAGAACAACTTGTTTAATGTAGAGATTGATGGCAATGTCAAGTTAAGACTCAGCGAATTAAGTCTCTCAAAAAATAACATAAAAGAACTTTCCGAGAACGTGAAGAGGGTCATGTCCTCCTCGTCTGTGCTTTTGCTGGATGGTAACCCTTGGAATTGTAACTGTAAGGTTAAATGGCTGAAGGACCCAATGTTGTCACGGCAGATCAGACTCCAATCAACCAATGATGTAATCTGCAAAGCGCCGACAAGACTGCACGGTAAAAAGGTACGGGATATGTTGTACACAAATTTCTAGTCTACCAAATGACATTCCATTGGTAATTTGTTAGTTAACGCGAAATGCATGTGTCAATATCTAATTTCATATGCGCTACTGGTATGTAGATTCAAACAACAGAATAATTGATGAATGTATGGATATGTACCAAAACGATTCATATCCACAAGCCTTTAATCAGTTTCCTTGTAGTAATAATTTCTTTTCATTTAGTTGTTCGATCTATCGGACAAAGAATTAGCCTGTCAAACTACCAAGGACAGAAATTCAACAGCTATTCGGATGTGCGAAGGATCCAACTTTGTCAAAAAGCGCTGGTACTCTCCGAGGTATGTTGTTACGAAAATACAAAGCACTAAAATGACCAACGACATGGACCATTGGATTATCAAATATTCGGGACGACCTGTCGCTTCTTCAGGACAAACGGAACGGGTTTACATAAAATAGCTAAAGATATATACGAAATAAAGAACTACACTAAATCTACAAACGTTTGTACAATTATTTACAATGTAAATCACGTGTTTATTGTCTTTGGCTCCCTATACAATGATTTTACGGTGCGAATTGGAACACGTCCTACTAGTAGTCGTCCAAAGGGCTAGTCCACCAGACGATGGGTCCCTCAGCCAACTCCACCAGGGTGTAGTGGAAAAGTGATGGTGTTTATTTATTCCCTACACATATTTTGCTACCTTCCTTATTTTAACTTTTTCGTTTGTTCTGAAGGGACGAATCACCCCAAATATTTGACAATATAATCGTTCCTCTCGTTGGTCATTCTTATCAGAAATTAGTACTTTAAATAATTCAATTTGTGTGGTTTTATCTCTCTCTCTCTCTCTCTCTCTCTCTCTCTCTCTCTCTCTCTCTCTCTCTCTCTCTCTTCTCTCTCTCTCTCTCTCTCTCTCTCTCTCTCTCTCTCTCTCTCTATCTCTCTCTCTCTCTCCTCCTCTCTCTCTCTCTCTTTCTCTCTCTTTCTCTCTCGTCAGTTGCATCCATTATATAAATGCTTTCTGTTTTAATCATTCTTCAGATCGGTTCGAAAGGCCCTGCTGTCACGACATGCAACTATTGTGGATGAAAACGAGGCTCCAGTTGTTAATGGAATCATCGTTTCTGAAGACTGGGTCCTTACATTAGGAAGTAGTGCTAATGCGATTCTGCAGTCAACGAATCCGAATAGTTTCCGAGTCAAAGTCGGAAGGACCAAAGGATATCGGTCGATAGTGCGTGTATTCAGACACCCGCTTATTCAGTATGGAACACAATATAACGTGGCTCTCATAAGGTTAAAATATAGCAAGAAAAACCCGGATCAATCATGCATTATCACAGATAAACAATACAAAATACTGACAAGTATATTTAAACACATATCCATAACCACAAGAATTACAGGGAAAACAAAGTTCACTAAGCTGAAGCCCAGAAGAGGGCGCATCTCCAAATCTTGTTCAAAGAAGAATTTAATATGTGCTACAATCAAGAACCCAAAGAAACCGCTGATGTTGATGGACGGTTCCCCGATGTACTTGGGACATAACGGGGACTATAGACTAGCAGGCATTGGAGTGGACCTCCCCACCAAGAAGGGCCACAAGTACAATTTTATTCCGTTGTGGTCTGTCTCAGACTGGATGCAAACCGTGATAGACGAATACAATGCAAAGTGTCACCTTAATCCTAGAGGAATAGACATGTGTACAGACCTCTCTTTGCCAACGTTCAAAGACATGGCAGACAAACTTCGCCGGCCTGAGCAACACTAATTGTGGATTGTGGATATTATCTCAGTGCTGGAATAAAGCACTATAATGTGTGACAATTTCGTGTAATGGTGGATATCGACGTCCGAGTATCGCCCCACAGAGAACGGAGTAATGGATGAAACACAAACAAAATGTTTCAAAGTAATATGCAATATTACTCAACTCATTCCATTACCAGATTGATATCGCCGTCAATTTTACAGACAACCATTGCATAACCCATTATTCAATGGAATCCGATGTAATTATTTGAACCAGTCGTGAGGAAAACGTGTAATTTATCACTAGTAATTGCGATCAGTTTTTTTTTCCTCCCCGCTCCAACCATTGTAAATATGAATGCGTGTTGGAGTAGTTTGTCGGGATCGTGTAGTTCGATTTCCCGTCATAGTTCTTTGTAAATACTTATCTATTGTTTGATGTTTAACTTTATATACTTCATACGACGGGGGAGTGTTGGTGTAAAGTTCTTAAACTTGCTTCCTCTGGTCGCCATGCGCCATCTTAACTTTCTTCCACGGGGCGGATGTGATCGCACACGACTTTATGAATAATTAATTATTTTCTACTTTTATGTTGTTATACAGCACACGAAGCCTAATGAATAATTATAGAATGCTTCTTTTATTTGTTTGTACAAAATCTAAGGAGAATTGTGTAAGCCATATTTTGTCGTTTTTGTTAAGAGAGTTTTTGTCATGTGACTATTTCGTTATATTTGATTTTTTTTATTGGATTAAAAATTAGGAAAAACAATGTTCTAGTGTCTAAGTGACTTTATCAAATTACAAAAGATGGATAAAAATAATAAATATAGGACAGAAATGAAATTCAACAATTTTTGAAAATACTGAATTTGACTCGAAATGGGACCTACACGTACGTTTTGAATATTTTTTTTCTTATCATAATCTTCAGTTATTCAACGCATGCCAGAAATATGACCAGAATTAATAAATTCCAAACCGATAATCTCGGAAGAAATCATCAAACGTATTCCTTGCATTTCGGTTGAAACAGACATACTTTAAGGATTTAGAGTTCCTCTGGTAAAAGATGCACAAAGAGTCGTGTCTTCCGTTAATAGAAATGTTCTATAAATATTAAAATTAGTATCTATGAAGTCCGGCGAAAGAAAAGATGCAATAGACTAATTGTTTCTCTTTCATATTTTTTAAAAATTGAGTTGCATTGAAATGTTTAATCCACAGAAGCAATCTGATAAATGAATATAGATTTCATGGACGGCGGAGATTTACTTTGTCGTTAACGTTAGCGTGCCATTTTATGACTGTAGTCCTTGTATTTTTCGTGGAGGATATTCATTTTATGGAATAAAAATGCCAATAAATCTGTAATATTCTACTGTATTCTCACGAGAAATGAAATATCCGCATAGGGATTGTTCGAAAAGATATAACGGTTATTCAGAAAAGGATGTACAAGTATAGGAATACTCACAAAGGGAATAATTTTTATCCAGAAATGAAGATCGCTTTCAGTATGAGTGATATTCATGTACACAGCAAACATCTTTTGAATTAATCATACAGATTCTAAATCAGTTATACACCTTTTAAATGAATTACACAGATATGTGTGATATGGAGAATAAGTAAGTAGTAAAACGACCTTCCTTCTAGGACTTTATGAAGACTAGTCTGCTGTATAATGATGTCAATATTGACGCTAATTTTCAAGAAATACTGCAGGTTACATGTGTGTTAGATTGCAGATAATTATAAACAATGAGTTGCAGGTAGATAATGTATCTTTCAGCCATTTTAGATTTTCTCAAGGCAATATTAGCACTAATTCTGAAAATTTTAATTTGTTCTAAAATGCGCTAACATGATAGTTTTATATGTAACTTTCACCATTATTGATAATTTACAATTTTGATTTACATCATATTAAATATACTCTACTGCATTATACAAAAAGGCGAAGTTAACATTGTGTCAAACGTAATCATAATCCAAAAAACATATACAAAATCGAGTGTAGGGCAACACGGACCTCCGACAAAAGCGAAGGTAGGATCAGGTGCCATGGAGGAGTAAGCATCCTCTGCTGACCGGTCACACCCGCCGTGAGCCCTTAGTCGAAATAAAGTAAACGGGATTACCCGTAGTCTAATCTAGTAGGAAAATGACAGTCTAACAAAGGGTATGAAACAAATCAGTCAACATATGACTTAGTGATAATTTGTAATCGCAAACAAGGTCATTATAGCGACCGTAGAATTTGCGAAATGATGACTTTAAACGAGATTCGTTATAACCCTGCAACATCAACTTTTTTGTTAGTAGTTGGCCTCGCTTTAAAAAGTCCGCATACGCATAGCATGCTCTTGCGTATCGAATCAACTGGGAGATATACACACCATAAGCAGGTGATAGTGATATATTACTACATAGAAAAGGAAAGTTGACGATTGCAAAGTCAAAGTCATCACGCTTATCATATAAGGTAGTTGTCAGTCTGCCATTAGAGTCAATGTTAATTTATATAGAAATGGATTTTTGCGCGGGAAAACAATCTTCAAAGATATTGATATTCCTTAATTCTTTACGTCATTAGAATATTCAAAATGATAGATAGTAGTTGGTACTGCTCTTAGGACAGGTAGCTTAAAACAACAACAAAAAGCAATCTTTGTTAAAAACATTTTGTACACTTTGGTATCAATGGGAAGGGGTTTGTTTCGATTATGCAGACGAATTGGTGCTGTTTTGCGAAACACATTATTGGAGGAAAGAAGGTGGTGGGAGGGGTTGGGGGTTAGATCATTCTGGACAGTTTTTTCTTTGGTACAGAATATTTATCTAAAGGAAAAAAATCGTTATGGTTACTTTGTATTTAATTCATAATTCTTTTTAATCAAAATTCCATTCTATGGATATTACAAAGTAGCATTACCAAATTCAATTATTATAGCTAAACTTTGTTGGACGACATGTTATTTGCAGAGTCGTGACCTCTCAAGTTTATCTGATTAACTGACAGATGGAAACGAAAGTGGGTGATGATAGCTTGAAGAACCAGCGCAACAACCCCTGAATAAGAAATGCAGGTTCTATATATAGATTTTGACACGTTTCATCCTCATTGTCATGGCCCCAAGAATTTGAATGATTAAGATTTTAAGACCATTACTTCAATATGTTTATCTCCGGACAGTCTTTAGATAATAAGGAAATAAGGATTGATGTCCAGTGAGATGTAATAATCCAATAAAAGAGCGGCTATACCGCTTGTTACCTTATCAACGTCATAAATCCCTCATACCCTAACAAATGAACGTTACAACTACAGATAAAGTTGTTTGGCGAGGAGGAAATGTAAGGTATTGGGGCACTATCTTATTCCGCTGCCACGATGTATGATGAATGGATTGGTCGTCATTTACAATAGGCACTGCAATGATTCCAAGATGTCAGGTCTATTGTCCTGGTGTGGTGCAAACTATTTATAAAGAATGCAACTAAAAAAGACCACAATAAAATTATACCCATTGAAAATAACTACTGTTATATCATTTCATATCTGTTGTAAGTTCTATACTCAAAATATATATTCAATATAATGATTGAAATGAAAACAAAAAACAAAAAAAAAAACAACAACAAAAAACAACCCAAAACACCAATATTTATGTTATTCTCTGTGATTATTTAGTTGGGTTTTTTTCCCCATTTAGCACTTTTTATTTGGGTATGTCCATCTTATTGCATACAAAGATACTAAACGGTAGTAAATTAAAATCGCGTTGTAAATGTCTGTCACAATATCCAGTGACTGGAAAAACCATGAAATGACCGACCCCTGCAAGATGACTGAATGACTCATGCAGTGACTTTTTGATGGCGATCAATGACCGTTTAGTAACCTGAAAGGAGCTATTCTCTTACTCTTATAGGACTAACATTCATATTTACATTTAACCCGTTGTCGTCAATTACGCGGGTACATAGGAGCCAAAACGCGCGGCTTACATCATTTCCGGAAATGTCTGCCACCTTTACCAACTGTGCAGCAGCATAAACCAGTTCAAAAACATATGCTTTGTAATAATATTCATTGTGTAATTTTGTAAATTAAAATCTAGATGGTATTCGATGTGATGCAAAGACTACACATAAAAAATATGCGATATCAAATAAAAAAAAAAAAGGAAAAGACACATTGTTATACCACAAACTAAACCGGCAACATCATCTGCTGTTTTGCTGCAAAGAGTTGAGCACTAAATTAGATTATTTTGATAATGAATCATTTCGCATTGTATAATCCTGTTCTATTTGGTACGGGGAAGTCATTTTTGATAAATTGAACTGTCATAATTCGAGAGTGCAAAAACGAAGAGGAAATGAGTAAAATGTGCGAACCATTCTGCATTTGTTCAAGCCTACTGAACATAATTCAGAAATTGTGTAAAGTTAACTGCTGACTGTAAATTATGACACCCCCACCCACGCCTAATGGTGTAATTAAGGCGGTCTCCTAAAAACGAACGTTACACACATGGGTTTCATAGACGCATATACATTTTTCCGTTCAGTAAATAGCCCTGATATAAGGGTGTTGATCTAGACTCTTACTTACATCAAATCTTCCTGCGAATTTTATCATTCGTTAATCGTTCATGCTCAGTTCAATACAAGGTATAGAACAGGAAACAAAATCACCACGTAGCAATAAAATTCGACTATAATTTTCAGATAGTCAGCTCTATCGACGCCAAACAGACTGACCCCTAAAATAATGTCGACGTCAGAGAGATTTGGACGTTAAACAGACTGACCACCAGGATAAGTTTCTGACAAGGAAACTTAAAAGTACAATTTTAGTAAAAAAAAAAAAAAAAAAAAAAAAAAAAAAAATGAAAACATGTTTCAGTAAAATTTGAATTATATTTATATTTGACTCATCCGCCAAACAGACAGACCAAATCAGAGCTGTCCTTCTCAGCTGAAAGTGGTAATTAAAAATATTACTGTGATGGAACAATGAAGAAATGGTTTCCTCAAGATATTTGCTAAATTCAAACCATAAGAAACAGTGTTTGAAAATAAAATTTCAAATTTAATTTTCAATAAACTTGTTTGTTTATCTTCTAAATCCGTGAATTGTATTTGAATTTGAAGTCTAGACTATGTGTCTTCTAAGTTAAGATGATTAGTGTGATCAATAAAGATACAAATAATAATCAAACCTAAGCGTGGTATGTAGACGTTACCTCACCTTGCAACATGTTGCAAGGAGCACTAAACATTTGACGCGCGAGTTTTTCTGACCCGCTGCAGTTACTTCGCTTGAGCCGAACCAGATTCCATCGTCATCAGGATCATTGAACAAATCGTTACTTGTACGAACAAACTACTACTAACGTTAACCAAGGCGGGGATATGGAAAACCTTTGTCAATTCTTAATGTGTCCAATCAAAAAATTGAATGTTTTGACATACAAGCAAATGGCGGGGGGGGGATACAAGCCGAAAGATGAACGACGACCAAGGCGCGATGTCATGTCGCGGGATAATTAGTCAGAGAGGCAGACAAGAAATCCCAAAATTTAGAATACGGGGTTATTTTTAAAGAAATTAAAATATATTGTTGGTGTCAGAAATAAAATCTGTTTCATGTTGAAATGAATTGAATGCATTCTCCAGACAGAAGGGAATTAGGTATCTCTAATGAGATAAGTCAAAAACACAAAAGTTCAGGAGAGCTCAAGAAATTCTGGTGTTGGACGGAGAGAACAAGGTTTTTTTTTAACCTTGTGATTCTAGTACACATTTTTGAAATGTGTAAAATAACCATATTCCTTTCTTAATAGCATGGCGGCGGGCAATAAAGCTTACAAATTTTCGTTTGATTTCTAAATGAAAGAGTTATAAAGGTATTAAATAATATCCTCTTAATCTGCATGTATTAAAAAAAAAGAGAGGCAAATGCATTTGATTATTTTCTTACTGGCAATTTGAATATTACTTACAGGCCATACAAGGAGACAGAGAGACTGGTTTGATGTTGAAGCTTTTTTAATCCATTCTTACGCTGAACTGTGGTGAATTTTATTTATTCTAATATTTCAAAATTTGAGCCTTATATATGTGTCAGGCTAATGATGTCGGTATCATAATATCTGAAACTGCCTGTTACACATGAAATCACCTCTTAAAATCATTTCTTTTAAGTAGACGACAACCATCATATCAGTTAACAAAAATCTGAGTATTCAAGTCCCTTTTCCTGCACAAAAAACAGATAGAGATCGGCGTGTTAGCTGTGCAGTTGTGAAAATCATGCAATATAAGTGTAGAAGTGGGAATATAAATCTACTTTGTAAAGTTATTAAATCAATTCTTGACTATGAGAATGTTTAATATCCCTGTCTGTCTCTCTTTGCGAACCTCTTGGGCTTATCCAAAGAAAATTGACGTTGATAATTACTAATTAGACTAATTGAATGAATTTATTGACAGCACCATTATACCTAGGCATATAGTCATAAATACAACAAATCAGTGATTACACAATACAAAGAATGAGGGACACAATGGATTTGACAATGTCAGTTGTTAAATACAACTCTGTTGTTAATATGTAGATACATCTATGTTAATCAATTTTCATTCTTTTCTAAATTCATAACTGTTCTTAAGAAATTTACAACGTCTTCTAGCTGTTTTTACATTTGATGGATTCATAACAGATTTTAAAGGATTATCTCTCATATAACATTCTATATTAAATATGTCACTGTATTGTACTACTTAGTGATGAACTTTTGAAATGAAGAAAATTCTTTCTGACAGAAATGACAGACACAATGCTGATCAGAACGATATGAATATGTGAAAACTTCAAATAGTGCCAGAGATAC
Organism: Ostrea lurida; assembly: GCA_903981925.1. Taxonomy (NCBI): domain Eukaryota; kingdom Metazoa; phylum Mollusca; class Bivalvia; order Ostreida; family Ostreidae; genus Ostrea; species Ostrea lurida. The sequence goes on from CAJDSM010000198.1 coordinate 45,253, forward strand.
GAAGAAACTGGCATTGAAACCATATTAAAAATATGAAGAAAATTGACATTGAAATCATTGTAAAGAGACTCTATAATGTATAACCACAACTACTCGGGGTAATTGTTCTTCGCTTACAATTGTTGCTTTCCATTGGTCTCCCCTCCGCGACAGGCCATTTTATGTTTTATAATTTTCAATCCTCCTTTTTCTCTCAAAATTAAAGTTTGCGTCAATAAGAGTGATCTTGTAAAACTTTGGCAAACAATGTTCCCATAAATCATGGCGGATTTTCTTGTCGAATAAAAAATGGGTTACGACTTTGAAAGTCTAACCTTACGTTGTTCAAACATTCAGATAACACACTTTCGTCAAGAGAAATGACATAATTTTTTTGGCGTTATGTTTTGTATTTAATCAAAATGGGTTTTTGTTAATATGGATGCAATTTCGATCGTTTTATTGAAGCTTAATACCACTTCTCAAACCGTTGGAAACCTCGGGGGGTCAAGGTCGCGTGAAATGAATCCGCCAGGAGAAGGTTCACATCATACAAAATCTCATAATAATTATAGTGCAGTATGGTAAGGTTTGTCAACAAGTTGAGTCTTAAGACTCCCATATCAATTTTATCAATACATAAAATGTGTAATAGAGTATGATGATGATCAAACGATTTATTAAATTGACATCAATGCTTTTTTGTAAATTTGTACTCAAAACACTCGGCAATAAGACCATGACTGTTACCACAGAGCAGTAGGAACATGACTGTTACAATAGATTTGGTAGACTTACGACGCTGAAGACGGCATTGTTATTTTCAGACAAAAAATGCAACAATCAAACTTCGAGTGGGTCAGACTAATCAACGCTGCGCTTTCACATCCAATTTTAATCAATTAAAAGCAAATTTTATTTGTAATTGAATCCTTTGTGTGGATACTCATTACCCCATGGCCCCCAGGGCACAGAATTTTAAAGTTTTACAGTAAAAATCGTAAAATGACACGACCCTTTGATAATTTATAATTAGTCATCAGTAGTGTGCCAAATTTCTGCACTGCGGAAATATTTTGACAAATTTTCAAGATATTTTTCTTTAATGCTGCAGTCACTTTGAAAATCAATTTGTTATTTGCTTAATGTTTTCACACGGCATAATATGTAATCAAAATAAAGTGAAAATGACGTTCGTTGCGGATGATGATTCTAAAAGGCTATATACGACATTTAAACCATTTTAGATTGAATTCCCGCGGTTTGTTGTTGTGCTCCCAGGTGTAAGACAACTGCAGATTTTACTTTCTTTCTGTTCCAGTAGTGGGACAAAATGTAGACGTATTATCGGACCATCTAATGCAACCTAATAATGTAGTATACGGTCGTTATGTGCTGGGTTTCCGGGTACAACGTCTAAGGGAATTAAAAACATAAAAACACCCGCAATGCATCTGAATCAACACCTGTAGAAAATGGACGATTGACTCACACGTTTATAGGTTGTCATCACCTTGAAAAGGGATATCGGTTGCAATTGCATTCATTCCCTTAGCGAAATTTCACGTGAAACATGTAACACGTGTAAAGTAGAGTAGAATACCCTGGTTAAACAGGTGCCCGTTAGGTAGATTTTCGGATGGGATATAAGATAAGGGTTTTCTAAGCTGTGTTGTCACCTTAAAAGCTCTCCAGTGTTGTCTTTCATTGTTGTGCTCAAGTTTATTTCTCAGTTTGGGAAATTGCATATCCTAATAAAATGACTGGCACCTACGTGTAAACTCTGAAGCTGTTATATCAAACATATTCCAGGTGCGCATTGGTACTTTGGTGGCCCGGAATCCAGATATATTTGATATTGTTTTTAAGGTCATAAATATAGATATTTTTGAAGCCGCGGGAATTGCGTCGCTCTGATTCCATTAGGTCATACCTCCAGACGTTCTAGACCTTGGCGCTCCCATTCCGTTTGTCGTTACCTTCTGCAAGTTGTCAAGATAGACACAGGTCAAGGTCGACGTGCGTAACGTTTTTAGCTCGCCTGAGCTCAAGTGAGCTTTATTCGTCTGTCGATCTTTCTGAGAACTTGCCACATTTCCGACTTCTTTAAGTACTATTGGACTATATTGTAATATTAAGCAAACTGAATACAAATCATCCTTGGGTGAAGGGAATTCAAGTTTGTTCAAATGAAGAGTCATGCTCCCTCCAAAGGGGAGACAATCACAAAAAACAGGGTGGAGTCATTTATAAGTCTTTTTCGTAAGAACCATGCAGTATGCCGGCGTTAAGCATAGAACTTCATACACTCTCATATTATTTAAAAATTCAAATCTATTTGTTTGAGAATGACGTCGTATCGACCAAAGTGTATGAAACATACAGAATCAGAGAGACATATTGACACGGTGTATATACACTAGATAGGTTTGTAGCTATCAGATTTGTCTTCGTTTTTCCTGATCTACACATCACCTACAACCTTTTATTAGGACATTACTCTAATGGAAATCACGCCTTTGGACTTATGCTACAAAAGCACAACAGCCAGCTATCTAATAAAATAAGAATTACTTTTTCTTCTCTGTGATCTCGTAAGATGTAAATGTTTAACACATGTGGTGCTGTCTGTAGAAAGGGATTCCTGGGCAGTGATGAGTTGTAATTAACGATTCCATTGTGTGTATAATGTCTCATTTTTATGTAATAATCTAAACAGGAAGTGTATATCTTGCGGCAGAGGCCTTCCAAAAAATAAACAAGTATCCTGACGAATTATCCAAAATTTCATAAATATTTACATAAGCAGACTTTTTCGGTTTATCGGAGAACGATTTGCTGTCTTAATTGTTTTCTTTCTCAATAATTGATCTGACCATTTGTGAACCGATGTGTCTCACCCAGGATTAAAAATCTTCAAACGTGGCTTGATTTAGACAGGTTAATTTGTATCTACTGCCAATAAACCTGGTGTGTCATGACACCCTCAAATGCTTCAATGGTGTTAGAGCGTCTACATCTTTATACCTTGACAGTTATTGGTCGTAGAACAATGCATCCTTGGGCTTTATTTGAACATTGAACTTTTGTACATAATTTGTGAAACAAGAGCCATCAAAGTGAGGAAATTCGGGACTGAAGTAATCTATAGGTGTGACGTGCGATTTTTGTCGCCCTAAACCTGTCACATTTCTCTACCCGAAAAGTTCAATTTTGCAAAACTCATAATCCACGATTTTAATGATTCTGAAAGGTTATTAGTCCTTTTATTTAGAGGGTGTCTTTGTTATGTTAAAACTACGTCATTGTATTGTAGATATCATGTTTCTGGAATTCTAAATCTTAACCTACGCCAGTCTCCTGCAAGAGACATTTCTCTTCGGAGTTCTTTAACTTTCGTTACTTAAGAATTGTCATTGGTCATGACTAGAGGAAGCCTTGAAGTCATTCTTGAGGTCTAAGTGTCAATCATTTTACTCTTCATGACAAATCAAGGTCTGTAGCAATCCCAAAGTTTTATGTATGATAAGCATTGGATCAAGTAATTTCACACTGTAGGTCAGTGGATATTATCAATTAAACTCAGATAGATGCTTTCTATAAAGAAAAAGTTCCTCATGTCAATAGATTGATCGTATGAAAAGCGAATATAACGAATTTTGATATGGTTTATGAAAACCCAAAGAAAATTGGTGGAAATGGGGAATTTCAATACATATATAGATCCAGTCGTTTTTAAATCTATTGTTTTTAGTAAAATGCAGAAATTACGAAAGTGCAACATTGACTGAAAAAATTGGAAATATATAGCGTTCGTGACTGTCATCTGTTAGTCAAAGCACTTGACGTCACACATGAAAAGGGTATGCACGGATGACCATGACAACACTGCTTTTGGTGTGAATCTCAATCCACTTTGTATATTGTATGTATTATAACAAATATAGCAGAAAGGACATAATCAAGTGTAGCAGCACCCCCTGGCGGGCAGATTGAACTATACATCCACACCTCATCATGAATATTAAAACTCTGAAAGACCATCCTGCTTTACGCTCAGCTTACGTCAATAGAACGGTAAGATTAAAATTCTATTTTGCTATGATTGAATTTTAATCCATTTTAGCCTTCAGTGCGGTCCATGTAAATTAAACGCACGACTAAATGCTTTTCAACAATAACTTTATCAAAATACAGTAGTGTCTCAATCTTAAGGAGAAATGAGACGCTGAGATTTTTTTATAGATATGGAAATGTAGCAAACCATGACAGGGTTTGCATACAGAATGCATCAAGTTTATGAATTTCTTCAAACGGTAAACACAGTGCGAGATTCGAACTCGCCACCCCCATTTAGTCTTCTCTTACGACAAGCAAGACAAGCAAGGGGGTACTGAGGGCTTTCTTGTAACCCGGATCCTCACGGGGTACTTCGATATCTCTATTTGGAAATAAATTGTAGCTTTGTAAAAAACAACAAAAAGTTATCGTGTCATTGCAAATTTATCTATGAAAAATTAACGCACAAAACACCCTCTGGTAGATGTTATATTAGGATGAAGCGACACACAATGATTCTTTATGAAGGTTATGATAATTTCAAAATATATCTTGAAATCTACGACAAGTATCAATGCATTTCAGAAGATATTCGTGTCTACTTGCGCTTGATAACCATCATATTGGTCATGGTACAAGTAATTGCAAATGGATTGTACTTTTGCTTTCAATTTTACATGTTTCATCAGTACACTGTTTTTGACGGTCGTCTGCACTGAATCATACCTCCCTTTTCATTTAGTGACGTCAGATCTTTGACTGCAACAGACGATCGATTACCATGAACGCTGTTAATATCTTCAATCTTGTTAGTCGTCTTTAGCATGAATACAAGCGGAACCAACGTATTGACAAATTGTTGATATGTAATTTTTCAGATTTTAGGGAGATTTTTATTTTTGGTTTTATTTTGAGTACCCACTACCCTTGAGATAAGATAGCCTCCATTTCCTTGCGCATACATCATGCTGTGTTCTGCAAAGAAACTGATGTCGTTACTCTTATATCAAAGGATGTATATACTACATGTATTTTCAATTAAAACGGGCACTTGTCATTACGGTGCACGGGAGACATTCCAGAGCTGACAGAGAATAAAGCAGACGGATACCCTACTTTCTGTACACACGTAACCCTCAGCTTAACCTCCCGATTTAACAAATTTCTCCCCTAACGGAACTTGATGTGGCTGTGACAGACTTTATCCTGCACGTGCAGACCAAACGCAAGAACTGACACCTGCATTTTGAAACCAAACACTCTGAAGTTCAAAGTGATACAAGAAGCGTTACAGAATAAAGCTGTTTGAGACTGATGATTGGTATAATAAAACAAAAGCTTGTCTTCAACTGTTCCATGTTAAACATTGTACGTACTATCATGAAGATTGTTTTTTTTTTTCCCCATATGCCTTATGGCGTTAAATGGTTGCTGTATCCTTCCATGAACAAAATGCAAAATTAGACTATTATCACGAATCCATAGAAACATGTAGCTATTTTCATATTTATCCTATTATAGTGAATCATTTGTAAACACGTGTTTCAAATTCTTTAGGCAGATTTTCCCATGCGCAATAAGTACTGACGAGATAATTCTCTGTAGCAATATTTGGATACTGTGTCCTTGCACAGTGCATTTGTTTTTGGTTTTAGGACACTTTCAATAGCATTATATTGATCAAGTTGAAATCTTTCCATTGTATATATTTAGAAATCGCTAACTGTAACACTGCATTTTATTTTCATTTACACGAAGTTGACATATGAACAAAAAATGAAATCTTTATTTTACAAGGCGATGGTAGTTTTCTGCTAATATGATAGTACATTGCCCCCTCTTAGATAAAATGACAAGATAATATTTTCATATTTGCATGGGAACTTCTGATAAGGTTCTTGCTTTTGCATTATGTACTGAATGCTAATGCAGGTTGTTCATTATGACATGGATTCATGAATTCGACACAAAATAAAAGTTTCCACTTGCAAAGTTGTTATCTGCATGTAGTTGTAAATACATGTACATGTATTTGTTAACAGTATCACAAAAAAGAGATAATGATCGGTCGATTATAAGAAGTCTCTCAAACGAAGAACTGGCTGTATAAGAGAGGGCTTTATTTGAGTACTATAATTTTCCCCACATCTAGAAAAAATTTTAGACCACAAATACCTTAACTTTTGAGAATTTTCAAAACTTTCTCTTCGTTGTCCGTATGTAAAAATGGCGTTATTTGACAATTGATCGTAGTTTGTGGGTCCCATAATCCCACCGTCCCTATAAGACCTTTTTATGTACAAGGTAAGAGGTCAACGTCACTGGACCTTCATACTATTTTTAATCATAACATTATTATTGAAGATTACATGTCTATATTGGTCCCGGTTGTGTAGTATCACGAGTTCATATGGTAAAGGTCAAGGTTACTGGAGATTAACTAGTTTCTGGGTCACGACAACCTTATTTTATCTCTGAAGATCAATCCCGGCTCTCTAGTAATACTGGTAATATAGGGTGATATTTTTTTTAAACCTTTCAAAAGCATTCGACCTAATAACATTTTTTATTTGCAAATTAGATCCTTATAACGATCATGGAATTTGCGAAATGCTGACTTAAAACGTCCGTGACAACGACATATTTGTCAGCAGACTGCCTTGGTTTAGTAATTTATTATACACGGAACATGCTCTCGCATATCGAATCAGTTCTGAGATATAATTAACACCATATACGGGTGATATTGGAATGTTTCTACAAGGAAAGTTGACGATGGAGGGCCTGACGTTATCTTGTCAGTCATGAGGCTGAGTTATTCGTTTACCGTAAACGTGTAAGAATCGACATACGAATGAATGTGAATATTGTTATTTGATAAAACCCCGTCGATGTATCAAAAAGTCGAGTTGATCGATCCTGCAATGTATTTTTTCTTCTTATGTAGAAGCTTTCAAACAAATTATGTCTCACAGGAATGCAAAAAACAGGTCAGCTGATAATGGAGCATAATTCGTGTCCATGGGAATTCCAAAAGACTGTTAAGAGACCTGATATTCAAAGACCACGCACACAATGTCAAATTCAGAATCTTTTTGATATCGACTTCATAATATTTGTGCGTGGAATCTGAGTTGTATTTAAAAGTAATTTTTGGATGAATGGTAACAAGATATGAAAATTTATTGAAGGCCCGACTGGCTTGGATGTAAAAAAAATTATCTTGAAGAAGATAATTTGACGTATTGAACTTAAATATTTGAATGAAATGATATTTGTACCTCAGGATGACACCTCCTTAGCCCCACAGATAATGATGTGAACAAAGTGTGAAATCTAAAAACGCGTTCGTAATATTTTATTAGGATTGGATTATTTATTGTTTTACATCCCACTCGAGAATATTTCACTCATGGAGACGTCACCATTGCCGGTGAAGGGCTCCAAAATTAAGGCCTATGCTCGGCACTCAGGGCCTTCGAGCAGGGAGGGATCTTTTTCGTGCCACATTTGCTGTGACACGGGACCTCATCGGAATTACCGCCCCATTCAGTCGCCTCTTACGAAATGCAAGGGGATGCTGGGGACCTATTCTAACCAGGACCCCAACGGGTTTTGAATATTTTCAAATTTATTCATCGTAATATTTTAACAAATTATATTATTGTAATTCTTGAGAAAATGTTATGAGAACTTTCCTTTGCATTTGTATGTGGTCTCCTTATTGGAACCAGAACGTGGTCCAGGAGTCACGCTTTGAACAAAATTAAATCTTTATAGAGGGAAATATAAATTATATACAAGACTTGGATCATCTAATTTGGTGGTAGATTTTCCAATACCTGATTATTTATGAATTATCTTGCCTTTGAAGAAACATGTCTCTTCATTTGAATCAATTGTAAGAAAAGATGCATTGTGATGAAAAGGTGAAAATAACGAGCAGTGACCAATCTCGTAAGTCCTAGAAAGACTAAGAGTTAAGCGTTGGGCAAATACAGGCCACTGGATATACCAAAGTGGGACCAGGTGCCCAGAAGAGGAGGAAACATGCCCTGTCGACCGGTCACACTCGTCATGAGCCCTTAAAGTTTTGAGCTAGAATTTTTCAAATCTTATTTCCTATTTTTAATATTACAATGCTTAACAAAGATATTTCTAACGGTCAGTAAAAATTTGAATATCAGTTGTTGAGTTACAAGCGAGATACATCACTTACAATTCTTTGTTTTGTAAACAAGGCTCGTGCGAAGGTTTTCTTTACTCAAAGATTGTTTACTAGAAAATATGTTTAAAACGAAAAGAGATGTGTGAAACACTAGAAACTGTTTAATTGTGTTCAAAATGAACTTGTACTTTGAAAAATCTGCTTAAACTAAACGCTTACTAGGATATTTAACATCTATAATCAAGACACGAGCCTTGTTTATGTAACAAAGAATTGTGGATACTGCAGCCCAGTAGCTATATGTACTTTGTTACTAGTTTGCATTTTTAATTGTTGTGGTAAAATTAGAAAATTTTATGTATTTCAAAATTACGGATTATCTCCCTCAGGCATAGCTCTGGTCCTTCGACATATTTGGCTCCAGTCTCTCAGCTCTACATCTTTTTTATTTACGCGTTTCGGAATTCCAACATTTCGGTATGATCACCACTGAAGAGACACAAATTGTCGAAATGCGCATCTGGTGCATCAAAATTGGTACCGTATAAGTGACTGGTAACTCAAGAACTACCATTCGAATTGTTTGCTGACCATCAAAAATACCTTATAAAAGCATTGTATGCATTAAAAATGATAAATAAAATTTGAAAACCTTTTTTAGCGCAAAACGCGACTATATCCCTTTAATCTTGATTAGGTAAACGGTTTTATAACCCATCGTCAAAATCAGTATATAGAGAATGGTCTAGCAATTGGTGTGAACCACGTCAGACAGCATTTGACCCTTGACAGGTTGTATTGGCAAATTAGATATAACGACCATAGAATTTGCGAAATGCTGACTTTAAACATGACTGTTCAAACCTCTGCAACATAAATTTGTTTGTAAGTAGCCCGCCTCGATATGTTTCAGTCGTTTTTCACGGTAAGATGAATCGAAGGATGATAAATGGCAACAATTACACATCAAATACGCATTTCAAATTTATTGCCGTCACTTCCGTCATCCAACGGAAGTAATCTAAAAATACACATGTATGAGAAATTTCAATTTTTTAAAATAACAATGTTTATCCAACAGATAAAAGACTGTTTTGAGTAAGTATTTGTCCACTGGAAGTTGATACTTACAAAAAACGATCTAGTTTGAGAGTTTGGCCTGCCATAGGGCAAAAAGCTGTCTGACGTGCTTTATACCAATTGTTAAGCCGTTCTTTTTACACTGGATTTGACTACAAATTGCTGTGTTTATCTGATCAGGACTACATGGGCTCACGGCGGGTGTAAACGGTCAACACGGGATGCTTACGCCTCCTAGGCACCTGATCCCACCTCTAGTGCAACCATGGGTCGGTGTTTGCCCAACTCTTGCTTTGTATTCTGTTTGGGACTTGCGAGATTGATCACTGTTCGTTTTCTTTGCCTTTTCAAGAATATGAAATTGTTTACGCCAGATAAAACTTGATAAGTAAAGATCACTTGATCTTGGAGAAGCTTTACTATAAACTTTTATATTGTCACATCGACATTCCTTGTACTCTAATTTGGTAATGAGTTTATAGAAATTCTCCTAAGAAAAATAATGAATAGTTAGACTTTAATTGAACATGTATTTACTGAACATATCAATCAGCCTGTATAAGAAATCCAGACATATGGCTGTGACGGGCGTTGTCAGCGGCTCGACTTCCGGCAAGGACGTTGTGAGCTCCCCACAAACTTCCGACCTCGAACCAAACTCTGTCACCTTTCTCCAGCTGGAGTACAACAGAGCCACCGTGGTTTATCCATTCCTGGTGATTGTGGTCGAAGAATACGTACATCTCATTTATACCATTTTTCTTCAGAAATATGTGAATGCCGTGGTCTTGGGTTTCTGGTGGGGATGAACCGGAAAAGGCGAAATTGTAAGTTCCGGAGACAGGTGCGACAAAAATTCCGTGAACCGGATCGTAAGCGTTCCCAACGTTCGTCCTAATACCAGAAAAGGCTAGTGTGGTTCCTGTCGTCATATTCGTAAGGTCATCCGTCAGGTAAGCAAAAAAGGCGACGCTGACATCTTTAGAGCTTAGTAGTGCTGCACATTGAAAATAATATGATCAAATATCCTTAAATTTGATACCATTATGAAATTACTTTTTGTAAAAATGTACTCACACATCTGATTCTTTAAGTCGCTGACCTCATTTTGCAGACGGATGATATCTGTCATCAGCGTCTGTACCTGTTCAGCAAGGACATTCTCAGAGCTGGAGGGTTCGGGGGGATTGTTCAGTAAATAACCGTCAACAGTGGCGAGCAGTAACAAATGTAGCAACATAACGGCCGATTCCGTAGGTGTAGAATCAACTGGATCGAATTCTTATCTCCTTCCAGTACACGCGGCCTGCTTTGGTCATGTTAGTGACTTCTTTGTACGATTTTCTAACTTGGTTATCAGTGTAGGTCTTCGCTTGTCGTAAAGAACAACGTACATGTACTTTATATATGGCTACTTTAGCTTTCATGGGAATAAATTGTCGTTGGGTTTGCCATATAATACAATTTTATTTTATTGGTGATCAATATCATATCTCCTGTAAATATTAGGGTAAACACGGACCCCTGGACATACTAGAACTGGGAGCTGGTGCTTAGAAGTAGTAAGCATTCCCTGTTGACCGATACACTCGCCATGAGCCCTATGTAAAGGCAATGATAACGAACAGTGATCAATCTCGTAGGTCCTAAATATAATACAAAAACAAGAATTGGGCAATCACGGACCCCTGGACGCACCAGAGGTGGGATCAGGTGCCTAGGAGGAGTAAGCATCCCCTGTTGACCGGTCACACCCGCCGTGAGCCCATAGTCTTGATCAGGTAAACGGAACAGTCCGTAGTCAAATCAGTGTGTGAAAAACGGCTTAACAATGGTTAGGAAACACATCAGACAGCATTTGACTCAATGATAGATCATATTGGTAAACTAAATTGTTATAACGACCATAGAATTTACGAAATGCTGCCTTTAAACGTGACTGTTGAAACCCCTGCAACAACAACTTGTCTGTAAGTAGCTTGCCTCGATTCAAAAACTGATTATACGCAGAACAAGCTCTTGCGTATCGAATAAGTTGAGAGACATACACACCATATGCAGGTGATGATGGAATATTGCTACACAAATATGGGAAATATGGGAAATATATCTAAATATAGAACATGCCCGCCTTACGGAGTAATCCGTAGTCAAAACCAGTGTGCGGTGAACAGCCTTAATTACATGTAGTATGAAACACGTCAGACCGTATTTTACCCAATGACAAGTTGTATTGGTAAGTATTGAAATGTTGCTCATGATATATATCTTTATTCTTTCTTCTTCAATTGGACACGTATTTCATTGCTTTCCTAGTCTTGCTCAATCACGAAAGATACTATGAAACGAATACGGATGAAATTGCTGCATTTAGCTGAGGAATGCGCACTCTTCTCGTGCAGTGGCAGCAATATGGTTACGCAACATTAAGTTTTCTGGTCACTTTCTTTTGCCCCTGGGGTCATGGTAGTTAGATAATGTTGTGATGGTTATGGTATTGAGTCCTGATTATCAATAATAACCACATTAGCGTGTCTGAAGATTAAGTTGCAAACACTCTGTGATCTCTAACAAAGAAATCGCAGACAGTATCACGTGTGAACGGGAAACATTACCGCCCTGTCTCCCAAACTCCAGGTTTCATTCTTTACAGAATATTAATGAATCCTTTCACTGCAATTAGCAGATAGACAACATTCCACGGCAGTGTTCAAAATCAACCCATTTTCCTTAGTTAGTGGGAGCAGTTGGTTGATCCCTAATCTGTGTGTTGTGTTTGGTTCAATTACTTAATTCAGTGAACTTTCTTTTTATGTTTATAAGAGTTACTAGACTTTGTGATTTTTCTTGGCTCCATATGAACTTGACGATTGGTTGAAAGGACCTTTGTATTCTTCAATCTCTAAGTTAATATACACTTTCCTTCATATCTGAATTTGACGATTCGGCAAACTTTGATGGTATTTACTGAATTCTTCACGTTAAGTGTGTTAGAGGGAACAATTTAAGGATCGTTAAATAATCTTATAATGAATGTGAAATCGATTTTGCAGGTTAAACACGGACACGGTACAGGTACATTGGTTTTGAAATGGCCGTATTGGTCTTCTTAGAGTACGCCTTGTGTGTTGACATGGTCGAACTTTATTTTGATTGAGTAGTACAAACATTTACCTTTTAATGAAAATATTTATTTCCATTGTTATTTGTTAAAGTTTTGTAAGAAGAAAAACTTATGCTATTAAGTGTGTCCTGAAGGTGTGTAGATGAGAAACAGCATCGGTCAACGATTCTGTAAGTCAAACTTGAGTATCCATCTACGGAAAACAAAACTCCGTGCCCCGTGGACTTTCTCCACGGCGCCAGTTAACGATTTCGTTAAAATTGCGAGGTTTATTTCACAAATTTTCCTTTCTAACTAACATAATTTGCTAATGATCCAGTGTTCAACAATGGTCTGACATGTATACTATGATCGTGTTATTCAGGTCTGTGGAATGCAATATTGATGCATTTTTGTGTAAAATTTTGTAATTCTGCTTAAGAAATTACAAATCTTGTAAACTTTCCGAGGTTTCAACTTGCAGTTTCTGAATGTAGCAGATTTCTATCAGTGTTTGATCAATAATTCCTGAAAAACAGAACTCGACGTTAGAATAACTTTTTTTTCGAGAAAAAAACAACAACGCTTTTGTGGCTTTCCCGCGTCCTTGAGATCACATTATATCACATCACCTGGCATTATAAGACAGGCAGGTGGTTCATTTTTTTTCACATACATGTGCACAGTATATATAAGCAACTGGTCAAAAAGAGTGATATCTCGATCCTTCGGTTACTTAGTGTATTTTATCTGTTTTATTAGCATAACTTTGATATAAATGATCAAAAACATTTCATTCAAATCAATAATTGAAATAAAATCAATCAAAACTTAAAAATGTGCCTTTCATTCAGTTTTCGTGATTTATTGAATACTTTCGTTAAACACTTCGTCAATTCACAAACAGCTATTTGATGAATTTAATTTCATTTTTCCCAACGTCACAACCTTCTCTGGTCGAGAAGTGCAAATGAGAATTGTTTTGGAGACACCGTCATATGGATAAAAATTGCTAACAAGGCACACTAAAATTGCAGTTAATCATTTGTTTTAAGTGCAGTAAATCGCTGTGAAAATGATGGGCAGGTCTCCAAAGTTTTTATCTGATCGTAGTCATTCAAATCGGATTATCGAACCTTTTGACAGTGCGCTGTATAACGTCTTCAGAATTCGACATGCGAGGGGACCAAAAGTTGATCTACCGTTATACAGGTTTGGCGAAAATATTGATCATAAAGATGCAAATCGCATTACATTAGTTTAGTACTTGACAAATTGAGTGGCAAACAAAAATTAAAGGGTCATGACCATGTAAACCTAATATTATGACAGGTGTTTCTGGACGGAGAGGAGGGATGGTGGGTATTGTGTATATGTGTGAGCATAACATCTACCTAAACAAAAAAATGACGAGTCACTTCTCGATCTGCCGCTTTACTTCTGGTAAAATTAGCCGTTATAGAATTGAATTTCAAATACAAAATACTGAACAACCACTTGTTTCTCACGCTATACACAATCAGCAAAATGCATTATTCGTAGGGTAATTTGAGGAGAAGAAAAAAAATATTTGTTCCGATTCAAATTTTAAATTAGCCTTAAAGTTAATGGATATAATAACATATTACTAAGAAAAATAGTCAGAAAAATTATAAATTGTCCTCGGCACGGAAACGTAAACAAAATGTACTTATAAAGGTATTTCCATGTACAATACGTACGCTACACTAGTGTTCGCGCGCCGATACAGTCACCGTGTGATCTTTGTGTACCAGTGATAAGTGGAAAAGTACAAATTGTCAAAATGTTCAAATTTGTCCCACTTGTAGACATGAAATTACGAGACTTTTCCGCAGTCTAGATCATTATCATCGTCTGCAACACTGCGAAGGGCGTAGGGGATCAAGTTGTCACATAATTTCACAAATTTTCTAAAGAAGCCAAATTAGCCTGGGATGACACCGACATTAGCCCTAAATGATGGCGGGAAGGCGTACGGCTGAGCTATGTTAATCGGTGCTGGATTCTTTTTATTCGNCACCGACATTAGCCCTAAATGATGGCGGGAACGCGTACGGCCGAGCTATGTTAATCGGTGCTGGATTCTTTTTCTTCTTACCAATTGTTTCTTACATATATACAAACGTACTTAGGAATTTGATTATATTCATGGTCATGATTTATTGAAGGATTAGTGATGTAAATTTTCGCAATGAATCATTCTTTGGCATTCAACAGCAATGAACAAACAACGATGGGAAATGTGTTCTGTATGGTGTACCCATTGAGGGCGATCAGATTTTGTCTTATCAATAAATCCACTGTATGATATACATAAATCTTGCCTATCCATCTCGTTTCTCTATTCAACAACTGACGTAAATAATATTGCTGATTTGATACGCGAGGAAATAGCTGTCGATATGCATGTATGTGTTTCTTTTCTTACACATCATAATTCAAAGAAAATATGATTGATGATTTCTTCACGGGGATGTGTATTCTTTTCTTTGGCTGTGTTCCCCCGTCTCACAGTTGGTCTCTTGGGCAATATGCCCTTTACTCTTGTTCCATTGCGCATAAATGGCCATGAGGAAAATTGTTCCTCTATTGTTATGGGGTTTTCTCACGGAGAGATAGAATTCTATTGTTGAACCAACCTTGTTGAACACCTAGGTCAGGAAATTCGTATAGCAAGTTTACCGAATTAAAGCTTGCTAGTTTGTATGTGCGACGGTTGCTTGACGGGGGACAACTTGGTGCATTAACGTAACGTCTTTGTCGGCGTCAAAATAGTGAAACTTACAATATGTACATTAAATGTTAATACCAGCATGTTACAATAGGAACTATTATGTTTCAGAAAATTGAATCCATACAATGTAGAATTGAAAATGTACGTGTTGATTCCTGAATTAAACAATAGAGTACGGAAGACATGTCACAACCTTCTAAACAGATAATCAGGTGGAGCTGATGTTCGTGATGGGAAAGATGGAAATGCAATCTTCTAATCTAAATGTGTACTTAAAAATTTCGATAATATGGTATAAATTCTGGGTACTAAACGTATTAGAGGATGCATAGTTAAACGTTTAAAAAAGTGTTCAAACAACGAAGGAAAGAGAGAATCTTGATATACCGGTATACTAATCTTCTGTTTGGTTTATTAAGAATGAATTTATATTTTTTCGGGTGATACAGGTATACCGAATTTTTAGACGGTAAAAATTCATTCAATGCGCGAATTGATGAAAAGTTTTACCGTCTAAAAATCTCGGTGATAACCTGCATATCAACCAAAAAAAATATAAGATTAATTTTATATTAAATAACAAAAAAGTCCATTAGACTTGAATTGTTGTTCGGGTACGTGATCGAAAAATCACCCCAATTCTTAAGAGGTGTTTTTAACCAATGAGAATCGGCGCTAGGTGATCACGTGAATAAAATTAAAGATATACAATACTTGCATATTAGAATTCGGTCTTAGGAGGTGGGTGCATACCGGTAAACATCTGTCTCCAAGGACGAGTACTTATACCGGTATAGATCCGTCTCTTTGGACGAGTTCTAATATACCGGTATACATCCGTCTCTTTGG